>OX393558.1:5867754-5957531 GCA_947650365.1 Chamaelirium japonicum
GTGATATTTATGTTAAGATGATCATTATAAAAAAAACAAGATCTGGAACCTCTAAGCATTTTAATTAAGCTCATCAAATTAACGGTTGAAATAGACAAAGGATACAAATATTATTTTGATACACCTAGAGGTTTCAAAATTTACTGATTTTGGTGAGGATCATATTGCTATAGCTAGCATATTCACCAAAAATCAACAAATTCTGAAACATCTAGATCTATCAAAATGTTAGAAGCTTAATCAGCCGTCCATTTCAACCGTTAATTTGAAGAGCTTACTTGAAATGCTTAGAGGTTTCAGAACTTATTGATTTTTTGTGAGGATGATCACCTTAACATAGATATCATATCCACAAAAATTTAGCATATTCGGAAACCTCTAACTATGTTAATAGAGGAGCATACATTTAGGCTTTCTTTGCATGAGTATACAAAGTCATGCTCCACTCTCTCTCTCTCTCGCGCTCTCTTCTCTCTCGCTATATATATATATATATATATATATATATATATATATATATATATATATATATATATATATATATATATATGCTGGGATCCATTGATAACCCATCATTTGATGGGGCGAGAGATTTTAGAATTTGTTGATTATTTGTTAGGATAATCTCCTTACTATAGATAGCACACCTACAAAAAATCAACTAATTCTAAAACCTCTAACCCCATCAAATGTACTCTTCAAAATAAATGTAAAATGGACGGTCTATTTTTGAGGACATTTGATGGGGCTAGAGGTTTTGGATTTTTCTGATTTTTCGTAAGGATGATCTCATTGCTATAGATAGCATTCTCATAAAACATCAACAAATTCTAAACTTCTAGGCCCATCAAATGATGGGTTGTCAACGGATCCCATTCCTATATATATATATATATCAGATGGTGTTATCACCAAAGTGGTTATAACTATGAGGATTTAAAGGATAAAGTGTGCACCCTACATAATACACCCGTGAAAATCTGTGTGCACGCATATGCATGTCCCATGCCCGTGTAAATGTGTATGTGTGCGTGCTTTGTGCTCCAATTACTATGTTATTTGGAGAGTCAAGCATGACTTTTAGAGGCATAGTGTTAGGTTTCATATTAGGGAAACTAACCAATATATAGATATGTACATAAGGCCGTACAACCACCATACTACCATAGTGTAAGAATACCACAATGAAAGGAATGAAAAAATAGAGGCTGCAACCTATAAGTCAAAACTAACCATTATTATGACAAATACAAGCCTGTTAACATCCCTAACCAAAATAAAAGGCCACCGTAGGCTGCATAACAAATTAATTATAAGCATGAAAATATACAGGAGCATGCATTACTTACAAGCCATTTATCACGTGCGAACAGAACTGTGTTTAACATATTCTCAAACAGTAAAAAATAACCCATCCACTCAGAAATAATGATATCGACATGGGTAACTGGAAGCACAATTTCTTCAACTTTTCCCTTTAAAACTGTAATAACTGTGAAAAGAAAAGAGTTCAGATAAAAGAAAAGGATCAGATAACAAAAGATGCATGAAAAATGGCAAAAGTATGATATCCAATAGATGCACAAAATGGGATCACCATCAGAAAATCCATTTGCTTGAACAATCTCTTTTGCCATGTCAGCCATGAGGGAGCATTCTATCTGCAAAAAATTATATTTGATCAACTCAACTAACAAGAGGAATATGAAGAGAAGCTGTTACTAATGAATCTGAACTAGGAAAATAATAAAAATGGATGATATAGATATAATGCAAAAGTCTGACCAATGTTGTCAGGATGTGAACCATAGTGTAAACCATAGAAGGGTTGAGTCAAAGTGTATCTGGTCGAGGATATAAGATTCTTTCCAATAAATTATCATAAATGAGTAATAGTTGAAAAAAGTAAAACACGGAGTATGCAAGATTCGAAATTCCATTTCGACCATATTTCGACACTTTGGATATGGAAATATTTCAACAGTGTGGAAATATTGCAGTTTAACAGAAATGGTGGAAATAGTGATTTTTTAATGGAATTTTTCAGTGAAACCTGGATAGTCATAAACCAAGGTATAGATATACACTTTAGAGCACTCAGATAATATTGTACACAATCTAGGGGTGTAGAGCTTCACATAACATGTATTCTATGTATTCGAGTCTGTAAGGCTTGTGTTCTTGTGCAGTATTGTTTGGTCTGGTTTTGATCTACGTTTTTTCAAATATTTTATTATCTTTTTTTTAATGGATAAAAATGGTTTCAAAATAAAGATTAATTGATTGCTAAATAATACTTCAAATGATTTTGAAAATGGACTTCAAACAGAAAAGTAATGCAAGTTTGAAATCGTGCAAAATTCTGCTGAAATACAAAACATTGTTTTTTAATAAGTCTGAAAAAAGAGTTTTTATATAGGAAAGGTTTTATTCATTCAAAACTTCCTTTGATGGACCATGGTTTCTAGATGCGTTTATATTTTTACATCTTGTGGAATTTTTTGAGCTATAAAGGAGTTGATTTAACTACTTTGTTCAACATGCGGATTTTATGAAAATCCCTGAAAAACTATTCTCCTACTAAAACTGAAAATATACCTTTTGTTTCATTTGGTTTTTTATTTTTTGATAGTTTTAGAAAATGAAATGGGAGGTATTAGTTTATTTACATAAAATAACTTAAAGTAAATAGAGAGCATACAAATCATTTACTTAAATGTTTTTTATTTAAATATGGCTGTCAAGCTGAAATACACCATATCCTAAACCCAGTCATGTTTTTTTAAAGTGCTAAGTCTGAAAACTAGAGTTTTAGGATCGATTTCAAGAATATTTCGTTATATTTCAAAATACTTCATTATATTTCGGAAATTATCCTACGATTTTCCAACCGATCAAGATTGTATATGATATTTTATATTGAGGTCTTAGAAAAAACAAAATATTTCATGAAATATTTTGATTTTTTAATCCTTGGGAGTATGAACCAATTGTTATTTTAACGAGGAAAGAGTGAGTAGCCATAAAATGAAACAAAAGAAGTCTGCTTTTCATCGTGATAATCCCATACATAGCATGTTCAAAGAAACAAAATTATCCACTTACTCTATTTCCCCAATACCATATAGGATATCCAAATTCGACCAAAAATGAATGTCGAAAAAAAAGAAAAGGATAAAGCAATCAACTCACAGCATTATCCATGCCCATGTTGTTATCGTCGTTATCAGATTTAATAAACAAAATCATCTCTTCTTCTCCTATCCTAGTTGAACCTAATAACAGGACCATGATAAGGGAGCCCTGTTATACAGGCCCCATCAGGAAGCCCCACTACGTGGAAGAAATCAGACGGAGAAGCTCCCCGGTCTTAAACAGTGGAGAACGGTTAAAATCTAATTTGCCCTCTCATAATTATGCTTTTAAAACTCACTGAAACTATCACATCAAAAGTGAAAAAACGGTGAAAGTATAATTTTCCCTCTCATAATTATGCTTTTAAAACCCACTGAAACTGTCACATCAAAAGTGAAAAAACGGTTAAAATCTAATTTGCTCTATTATATTTATGTTTTTAAACCCAATGAAACCCAATAAAACAAAATTTTCATTGTGATTTCATTGTAGGAGATATTTATTTATTTAAAAGTCTATCAGCCCGAACCCGGGTCCAAAAGTCAACGGCCCGAACTCGAACCAGCCCCGGGTCAACGGCCAGGCCCGAACACACCATGGGCGCTGGCTGGAGCTGCCACCTTGAATTTACAGTCCCGGCCCGAGAAAACACCATGGGCCGGGCTGGGGTTGCCACCTTGAGCCCGCAGCTCGGCCTGATTGTTATAAAAAACTGAAAATATCACTTTGGAATCTTGGTTTCACGTTAACTGACTAAATATCACTTACAAAAACAAATGTCACGTAAAACTGACAGTTGCAAAATCAAGGGACACTTTATCAGACACAAATTGTCGATAGAAGTGTCTTAATTTTACAATTGTCAAAAACTGAAAATATCACTTTTGAAATCTTGGTTTCACGTTAACTGACTAAATGTCACTTACAAAAGCAAATGACATATCAAACTGACAGTTGCAAAATAAAGACACTTTATCGGCCATAAATTGCCGATAAAAGTGTCTTAGGAAAGCAAATGTCACGTAAAAACTGACACTTGCAAAATCAAGATATACTTTATCGGACACAAACTGCCAATAAAGTCTCTTAATTTATTCAAGAGACCAACTGTCGATAAAGTGTCTTTTAATTAAGTCAAGAGAACAACTGCTGATTGACTTGCTTGTCTCGGTACAAATGGCAACGACGATCTCATCCTGCAAAACCAAATTTAGATTGGATTTTTTTTATTGGACTCTAATTTTTACGTCTAAATTTGAGTTACACCCACTTTCTAAAAATTTGACTTTACCCCCTCAGTCGGTCACTTGAGTGAGCGACCTGTTAACATTAGGGGTGTAGCTCAAATTTAGACATAAAAGATGGGATGTAATTCAATAAAAGAAAAACCAACTTTTAACGGGTTGCTCACAGTCGGATGAAGGATTGGGGGGTAAAGTCAAATTTTAAAAAAGTGGGGTGTAACTCAAATCTCACCATAAAAGTAGGGGGTGAGTAAAAAAACGGAAAATGATTTAGATCTCACCTTCTATAGATCCCAAGTAAGCCCCATGACGTGGAACTTAACAAAAGACTTTTATGTCTCTTGTTTGTCTTATTCCCTATTTGTCTTAGCTTACAAAAAATCAGTGGGTTCATATGGATGGCAGCGACGAGTTGATGTTGTCAACTTTCCTTCAGTGTGAAATCTAAATGGGTTTTTTTTTACTCACACCCCCCCCCCCCCCACCCCCCCCCCCACTTTTTTTAAAAATTTGACTTTACCCCCAATCTTTCATTTGATCATGAACAACCTGTTAAAAAGTTGGTTTTTCTTCTATTGAATTACATCCACACTTTTATGTCTAAATTTGAGTTATACCTCTACTGTTAACAGGTCGCCCACTCAAGTGACCGACTGAGGGGTAAAGTCAAATTTTTAGAAAGTGAGGTGTTGTAACTCAAATTTAGATGTAAAAATTAGAGTCCAATAAAAAAAAAACCCAATCTAAATTCGGTTTTGCAGGATGAGATCGTCGTTGCCACTTGCACCGAGGCAAGCAAATCAATCAGTAGTTGGTCTCTTGATTAAATTAAAAGACATTTTATCGATAGTTGGTCTCTTGACTAAATTAAGACACTTTATTGGCATTTTATGTCCGATAAAGTGTCTTGATTTTGCATTGATTTTGCAAGTGTCAGTTTTACATGACTTTACTTTTCTAAGAGATTTTCATCGGCAGTTTATGGCCCAATAAAGTCTCTTGATTTTTGCAACTGTCAATTTGACGTGGCATTTGCTTTTGTAAGTGATATTTAGTCAGTTAACGTGAAACCAAGACTTTGAAAGTGATATTTTCAGTTTTTGACAATTGTAAAATTAAGATACTTTTATCGACAGTTTGTGTCTAATAAAGTGTCCATTGATTTTACAACTGTCAGTTTTATGTGACATTTGTTTTTGTAAGTGATATTTAGTCAGTTAATGTGAAACCACGATTCAAAGTGACATTTTTAGTTTTTTATAATAATCAGGCTGGGCTGCGGGCTCAAGGTAGCAACCCCAGCCCGGCCCATGGTGTGTTCGGGCCGGGCTGGGTCGTTGACCGGGCTAGGCTGGGTTAGAGCCGGGACTGCATACTCAAGGTGGCAGTCCCAGCCGGGCCCATGGTGTGTTCGGGTCGGGTCGTTGACCAAGCTAGTTCGAGTTTGGGCTGTTGACTTTCGGACCGGATTCAGGCTGATGGTACTTTTAAACATATAACATCTCCTATAGTGAAATCACAATGAAAATTTTGTTTTATTGAGTTTCATTGGGGTTTAAAAGCATAAATATGATAGAGCAAATTAGATTTTAACCGTTTTTCACTTTTGATATGACAGTTTCAGTGGGTTTTAAAAACATAATTATGAGAGGACAAATTATACTTTCACCGTTTTTCACTTTTGATGTGATAGCTTCAGTGAGTTTTTAAAAACATAATTATGATAGGACAAATTAGACTTTAACCGTTTTTCACTTTTTAAGAGCCGGAGAGCTTCTCCGTCTGATTTCTTCCACGTAGTGGGGCTGCCTGATGGGACCTGTATAACGAGGCTCCCCTATCAAGGTTAAAAAAAAAAACCCATTCAGATTTCACACCGAAGAAAAGTTGACAGCATCCCATGTCGCTGTCATCCATATGAACCCACTAACTTTTTGTAAGGTAAGACAAACAATGAATAAGACAAACAAGGGGCAGAATGGTCTTTTGTTGGAGTGCCACGTAATGGGGCTTACTTGGGGCCTATAGAATGAGAGATCTAAATCATTTTCCTATAACATATCATAACAAACTTCCTCACTACTACAAAGAAATGAAACAATAATTTCCAACACCCAAAAAAGCTCAAATCGAAACTTAAAATTTTCCATACTATATTATCCTACAAGGTACAAAATTGCAGGAAATAAAATATCGATGTTCTTAAAAGCGGTTCGGGCATCTGTCTATGCGTTTTTTGGCCTCAGCCCACACAACATAAGATGTAAATGTTATTTTTATTGATGACTTCTTACCTAATATTACTATATTAATGAATATGAATATTTTATTTTCTTAAACATAGGCCAAAAATTGAAAGAAATTTTTAATATTATATATATATATAATATATATATATATATATATATACATATTTTATTCTTATTTTTATCTCCTGAAGTTTTCAAATGTTCTACTTTGTTTTTTCAAATTTCACCCTAGCCGATTGAATCCTGGTCCCGATCTTTTCTCCGAATTTAATTCCGAACATTCCGATTTTGCCGAATTTTATCGAGCTTTACACTAGCCAAATTACTGCTGAACCCGAACTTGGTGACTATGATTGTAGGTTCTTCCACATATCAAATATGTTTTGAAGCAAACTTGTCTTCTCAACAGCATCACAACTTCATCACTTGTGCTGGGCAAACTAATTGGGAGGTCCTTGCTAGTAGCATCTCATTAAGATCATAATCCATAACAACATCCAGGCTGATCATTCAAACTCAAAATCAAGGCCATTTCTTATCCAATCAAACCTTAATTCTTTGTTACCACACTTACAGCCCCTAATCTTCCAGTCCTAGTCACGTCAATAGTGTTATATACTAATGGTTGGCCCCCTCCATCTCGTAGCAAAGTCTTGGTTTGCTCTGTCTGTAGCTTGTAAAAGTTAGGCCGCGGGGGGGGGGGGGGGGGGGGGGGGGGGGGGAAGGGAAGGGATATGCTGACATATAAGGGTGTACATATGGAATGTTGCACGAATGTTCAATGTGATTTACATATACTTTTAACCATATTTATCATGGGTTAAATAATAATATAGTCTATATATGGGCTATATAGACACGCCAACTGAGTATGGTGTTCTAGTCGTAAGGCGTGAGTACTTTATATGTGCACGTGATTATATGTGTACATGTGTCTGCTTGAGTGTGTTTCTAAATAATTTCCAGAAAATCAGAACATGAACCAACAAACAACCATAATATGCAGTTTTTCAGTTAATAAGTCAGTGGTATTAAATCGCAAACAATCAAGAGCATCAAATGAAGACAAGTTCTGCAACACTATATTGTTACTACAAAAACAAAATTACCAACCGCATAAACATGTTTTGCTCCTGCTTTTGCACAGAAAAAGAGAGAGAATTCCAGTCCCTGCACCCACATCAAGAACCACCTTGTTCTTGAAGAGAAAATGTGTTCTGGTATATAACGTTTTGGTAGGTTTTTGTCCTGACAACATCTTTCAACATTTCCTGCAGTAAGAATAGTCAAAAGCATTTCTTGCTATTGGTTCCAAATCATTTAGAATAAGTTCACAGTTAATATCAATGAGGAATGCATACAGATTAATTCAAAGGCTACATTGAGAAGTAGCAGAGAAGTAAACAAGAATAAATTGCCACATAAGAACGGAATTTACTTATAGAAATCAATCTTTCTTGAGCTGGTTCAATCCGACAACCCAGTGCAAATACCATGAAGTGGGAAATTTTCTTGAGGATGAAGTACCTTTTTCTATCAGACTACCAAAAAAGCACTAATGTGCAAAATATGGGAGGAATGGCATCAAAAGAAATAAAGAAAAGAAAAAATCATGACAAAAAATGATAGATCATAAACGTGATGAACTTACACTTATGCTGCGAAATTTTTTTTGGGTCGTCCAATCGGATGGATCCAACTAATGGGATTCACCCGAAACCCATTCAAATCGTTGTTACTGTAGCCGTTACAGTAACAACGAATAATTGCGTCCGGGGTGAATCCCATCCGTTGGATCCATCAGATCGGACGGCCCTCATTCAGACCGCACTTATTCTCCCACGCCGCACGCCGCATCATATACTCACTCTCTCTCTCTCTCTCTCTCTCTCTCTCTCTCTCTCTCTCTCTCTCTCTCTCTCTCTCTCTCTCTCTCTATATATATATATATATATATATATATATATATATATATATATATATGGCTAAGCCTATGCTCCTATAAGTTGACGGGAAAGGCATGATGGAGCTGCGATGGAAGATGCAAATTATTAATATAATAGAGATTATCACACATGTAACCTGGTTGTTAACCTAACATCAACACTCTTAAGATTGATGATGAAAACTTGACCAAGGTAACTAAATACGAGAAAGGGGGCTGCCAAGAAGCTTAGAAGATCAGTTTTCAGACACCTAGAGATCAAGGAGGGAAAATGAGATAGGGAATTGATGAAAAAGAGGAAAAGGATTAAGGAAAAAGCCAAAAGGAAAAGAGGAGATCAAGGAGCAGTAGACAATAGACGATTGCACTAAATCACCCATGCCAACAGAAAATACTAAGCCATATGTAGCTGCGCAGCATAGGGATAAATAATAAATTTGAAAATTAAACATAGTTCTGAAATGACTCAAATTTGTCTACTAAACATATATAATTCGTTGTGATTTTGGGAAGTTGATTGTAAACAACATAAAGCAACAAACTAAAATATTGACCATCTTTCCTTCTCTTAATCCTCTTTCTTTTCTTCTTTTACCTACTATTATCCTCTGCATTCCCTTCTATGTTCAATTGATAGATGTTATACCGTTATAGTTACGACTACCACTATTTGAAAGTACTCTCGTTGATAGGTGATGGAACAGAAAGAATGAAAGAAATAGAAAATAAATTTGGCACTTTCTTGTTTCTGTAGTAAGAGGGCCAAGGTTGTCCATGTTTCTACATATGCACCTCATGCACCAGGGGAGGACGGTTCCTAAGCAAACTAGCCTAGGCTGACAATTTAAAGCAATACTACATTTTCTGCAAACAATATGGTCATTATCGAGATGATCTTTTACATTGACTCTATAAAGAGCACCTTTGGCAGCAATTTGAGATCATGGGCCCCCCCTACTTCATCATTTTGTGACTTTTGAGGTCAAATATGGTCGTCTAACTATATGCAGCCTTAGTAGAAGATCAGTATCTCACATTATATCCACAAATTGATCAATAGAGGCTTTAGCTTGTTGCTGTGCACTCCTTCCTGATGCTACTCACTATAGGTAGCTAGCTGATACTAATATTTAGCTTACCATATCCTAGCAGTTATCAAGTATGTTGCGCAAGTGGTCAGACAATATGTTAAAAAAGTCATTACTCACGATAGATATTGTGCATTGTTGTTTCATGTTTCTTTCCTTTAGATTCGAGAATATTCACATATCATCGTTCCTCCTAGCTAATGTGGCTTTGTTGTTCACTCCCTCATCTCTTGAAGGCAAAGAAGCAATGCATAGTTTCACACTCAACAATCAAGGCTGAGTATCACATGGTCACACTACCATTGAGGCTCCTGATTTAGATGTCTTCTTATTGACATGAGTGTCTACTTTACTACTTCAAACTCGTTACACTGTGACAATCGAAGTGCTATTCACATTGCTAACAATCAGACTCATCAGAGCTTTCAAAAACTACTGAGCTTCCAAAGATTGATTGTAAATCAATTCGCTATTGCTATCTTGCCCACACAATCCCCTATTATATCTGCAATTTGATGTATATTCATCACGAATCCAAGACAACGTTGCTTCCTACTTCGTAAACTCTTGGTGTATGACCCACGTAAAGTTTGAGAGTGTATACACATCATTGTACTTATACATAGTTTTTATCATATTCTTTTTCTTTTCACCCAAATCGTGCGTTGCTCTCACAAATAGGTGGCCACACCTCTTCTGTGTGTATAAACTATTAAGTAATGAGGTCTAATGAAGTTATGCCCACGTCTAGTAAAGTAGACACCCATGTCAACAAGAAGAAATCTAAACCAAAAGTTTCATTGGTAGTGTTGACCATCTATAAGATTATTGTTAAGTACTTCATAAGCTTCTTGTGGATGTTAAGTTCATTGAAATCCCATTTCCCATATGTAAGAAAAAGAGAGAGGGAGGGTGGGTGGGAAGGGTCATCTATGTGCATAACTTCATTAGACCATAAACATAACCATCAAGGCATTATGGTTGTGGTATAATGAAGTTCGACCATAGATGACCTCTCCCCCCTCATAACTAATCCCTCCCTCCCTCCCTTACAAATGGATCCACAAGAATCTTATAAAGTACTTAACAAGAATCTTAACAGAAGGTCAACACTACCAATCAGGCTCCGAGTTTAGATTTATTCTTCTTGACATAGATGTCGACTTTACTACTTCGAACTCGCTACACTGCGACAATTGAAGTATTGTTCACATTGCTAACAATTCGAGCTTTCAAAGACAACCAAGTACAAAGATTAATTGTAAATCGATTCGGCATTGCTAACTTGCCCACACAAGCCTATTATATCTTTATTTTCTTCATATGTATATTCTTCATGAATCCAAGTAAATGTTGCTTAACACGCGATCTAGTGTCTCTCGATGTATGACCCATGTAAGTTTGAGAGACAGTGTATACACAGCATTGTACCTATATATAGTCTACATCATATTCTTTTCACTCATATTGTGTGTTGTTCTCAAACATAGGAGACCAATCCTCTTGTGTGTGTTTTAAGTACTAATCTCTAATGAAGTAAAGCACAAGGACAACCCTCCCTCCTCCACCCCCCCCCCCCCCCCCCCCCCCCCCCCCCTCCCCCTTCCAATAGTTACACAATGTAAACATGATGAGAATCCAAAAGAGGAACTATTGCATGAGTATCCAAACTTTCATCTATAAGCTCAAAAAGGTGTCAAGAAAAAAGAAAGAAAAGCCTGAAACATGATGTTGATCAGCTATCAAGGAAAGCAAAGATAGGGCATCTTGATCTGTTTGTTGCTCTTTGAATGAAAAGAAAAGAATAAAGCCAGCTGCATAATACACTTTGGAAGTACGTTCAGATCATCATCATTCAGAAACCAGATACCTACAAACCATCGTTTAAATTGCAGCTCCTAATGATATACTTACTTCGTGAATGCCTGCACAAAGAAAGAAAAAAAAGAAAAAATAAATTCCCTGCAATGAAAAATAAAAAAGATAACTCAAGAAGCACCCTAACGCCCATTAACAAAAGACCTTTCACATCCAAGGAAGGCATCAACGAGAAGAAAAATCGTAGCTCGCTATATCCAACACAAGGGGAAGATAAAAATACTAAAGACAGTGCCACATTGACCTATAAATATAAAACAATGACAGATCAAACAGCATCACTACTTCAACTTCGAAACAATCAATATAATGAGAAAAGAACAAAACTTGTTCAACCTCTGTTCTTACAGATGAAATTAAGAGTAGTCCCAATCACAGGTAAGAGCAAAAGGGCGAGCAGGCACAATCGAGCTGAAGTATGAGAATTAGATAAAGACAATAGCTTGTCTACTAAAGAATTTCCTACAATCCAAAAAGAACCCAGAGATTCACACTGCTTTAAATCCAATGAGAAGAAACCCATAATGACTTCAAATCAAACAAGGGAAAAGAAAAGGTAAAGGGATCATAACAAGCTGCATCTCGAAAGACACAACTTAGAGAATCACTGAAACACCAAGATTTAGACCCTCCCAACCCGTCTCAATCGCGCTGGAGCTAAACAGCAGAGACCCCGAAGCAAGCAGAGAGCATTACCGAAGTGCGAGTAGGAGTCGAAGTAGTAGTCGGCGCTGGTCTTGTCGCTGCCGACGAGGGCCTCGGGCGTATCCTCGACGTTGGAGCTCCCGGCCCTCTCCTCCGCGGCACCTCCGTCCGCCGCCGCTTCGACGATGCTCATCCTCGTCGCCGCGTCGTGGAGGCCGTTCTCCGGGCCGCTCTTCTGGGAGCACGGGGATAGGGCCTTGTTCCCGCCTCTCCGCTTGCCCATTGAGGGGGGAGGAAGAGAAAAAAATCTAGGGTTTGGAAAGGAGGAGGAGGGATTCGAGACTGTCGAGTTCGTGTGCTTGACAGTGGTTTAGGGTATTGTAGAGGGAGAGGAGTCTATATATAGGTGTTTATTTAAGTACATGGGTTTCAGTTGTCTCGCGGAAAACATTAGCCAGAAAAGTACGATCGACAGTGCTGCAAATGGGCCACTGGATTGGTGCCACGGCAGTCTGTACAAAAGAAGTCTGTACAACCTAGACATGTTGTTGGTCAAGGTATGGACACCCATTAGGGGAACCTCATCCTATGTTTTCACGGATTTAGTTTTTTTTTTCCTTCGCGACCGTCCATCCGGCATTCAGATCACCTCCTCATAGTCGAGTCAGCCTTCCCTCAAAGCTTTCTTATACAAGAATTCTCTCCTCGCTCGCTCGCATATAAGAAAAGTAAAGATATGGATGGAAGAATCTCTATTAATATGGAGAACTATATTTCTCAGAGGTGAGGAGAAAATGAGACCTCCCCATGTATATAGGCTGCAAAGATATATAAGTGTAATCAGGATTATACAACTTATCTCAAATCTTATGGATATGGACATTTTAGAGTTCTTCACACATTTTTACAATAAAAGGACATCTTGATCGAAGTCTTGAATATAGAGTTCAAAGCTTAGTTTCTATTGATATAAGTTGGACAGGTCGGAAAAAAGAAAACAAAAAACATACGCACACAAGCAGCCTTGAATTACAAAGATACCCTCAGATAATCAGATAATCTCCAATAGAACTTCATTTATATTTTACTAAGGGTTTTTTTGTACATACATCTTCAAAATACAGTTTTCAGTATAGGACCACTAGTGGAAAGCCCAAGCGATGCTTTGGAGATGAGAGAGTAAAAAAACTCGTGGAACCTCAGGCAAGAATAAGAAGAGAATTAAAAGTTTTAAAAAACAACAAACTTGGTTTACTATAGCACTATAGTAACCGAGGCATCGAAAGGTCCTCGACATCCTTAGAGTTACTAGTAAGACACCCGGGCAATGCTCGAATGAACTTGATACACGCCACTTACCACATACGATATCATAGCCAAAAAAAAAAAACAATACAATCTGAAGTGATTGTGATTTACTCTTCGGAGTGTGATTCACTTGATAGAAAGAGAGTACTAATGATTTTTCTAATTAACATCAAATGATCATTAAATGCCATTGAATTGGTGTTTATCATCTTTATAATAGGTTTTTAATATGATTTATGAGAGAGCCGCGCTCACACACGGGAAAAGGATTCTGACTAATCAAAAGTGGTCCACGTATCACAACACGGGAGAGACGGCTCCATTATATATATATATATATATATATATATATATATATATATATATATATATATATATATATATATATATGCTAGTATCACACAACCTGAAATAAATCTAGCTCCCAATCGTGGGAGGGAGAGAGGAAGATATTTAATTATAAAAACATAAAGAGGAAGAGAGACAGATGGGTGAGAGGGGTGAATGGAGAGTTTGCCACATGGCCCCAAAGGCCTCCATTTTAGATGAAAAACTCGTGCATTGAAAAGAAGAAACTACAAAAGGAAAATAAATAGTATGATCTAGGTAATCTAGAAGGATGGATTCAGACATTAAAATCTATTTTTGGAAGGAACATTAAAAGTCCAAACTTGGTGAAAGTGGTTAATCAACAGTTAGAATTAGAACCGGTGCAATGACCTAAAAAAATAGAACTGACACTGATACTAAGGAAGGAGAGAGAAAAAGAGAGAGAGTGCGAGAGAAAGAGAGAGTGAAAATATACAAAAATAATAAAATAATGCTAAGAGAATTGATTACTTCAATTGATAAGATATGTTGAAAATTGATAATGATCTCTTACACTTTGTTCTTCTAAAATATAGTGATATAAAAACAAAATAATTATTTACCTCATATATGTTTCATTCCATGACAGTTCATATTTCTTCTATTTGAAAATGCAATCTATAAATCAAACAACAATCAATCAATTCTAAGTAACCCGAAAGCTATTCAATCTGATCCAGACCGAAATAAAACTATCAAGATTTTAAATTTATAACTTTCAAATATTAGGGTAACATCATGAGTCATAGATATGATGAATCAATATCTTACAATTAAAATGACAAACGATTGAAAAGAATCCTTTTGGCAGGACATGATATAGATTCCATTTCTAATAACCATACTAGCAGTTGTATGAACCAAAAGAAAAAATTATTTCTTGCAAAAAATTTTTGTTATATTTGAGCATCACATAAACAAAGGGCATTGTGAAGAAATGAACATAATGGAAAGATACTTGATTCATCCCCTTGTTCAGATCCTTGCCATTGTTATCCTTCGGAAAAGGTAATCATTGCACTCATGTATATTTTATGTGTTGATATAATTGGGATGCAACGTCCTCTTTTATGATATCCTTTGTGCCATCTACGAATGAGAAAAGATGATTTGAGAAAGAAAAAAAAAACATAAAAGTAATGAAAATTATACAAATAAAGAGAGGGAAAGTGGAAAGAGGGGAGGGGGAATCTAATACCGAGCTCCCATTCTAGGTCAAGGCTCTATTTCTCTATTAAAAAAAATCATAGGCAACGCCCAGCTACTGCCTAGGGGCGATGACGGCGACCAACGGCCAGTGGCTTCCAGAGGGTTATCATTTGTTTGAAGAATTAATATAGACAATAATCTATGGATAATTTAAAATCAAATATATATAAATTTAATCATATAATTAAATAGATATCTAAAATTTGTTAGTAATTCATTAATAAATTTTTTTGAAGGAAATTAATAACAAAGTAAAATGGTTGAAATTTATAAAGACAATTGGCCACTTTAGCAAACATGTATAGTGTAAAATAAATCAATCTACAATTGGTGAACGAAGAAACACATGAGAAATCAGGAACCACAATAGAGATGCATAAAGGGGGGGGGGGGGAGAAAGAGAGAGAGAGAGAGAGAGAGAGAGAGAGAGAGAGAGAGAGAGAGAGAGAGAGAGAGAGAAGAAAAAGAAGAAGAAGAAGAAGAAGAAGAAGAAGAATTGGTTTCTTCTCTTTACCTGAAGTGTGAGAAATTAGTTACCTAGCTTGAGAAGAAGAGCCTATGTATTGATTTGATGAGTAAATGATGCAACAACAACATTTTCATATGTAAACTCCATCCTCACTTTAACCAACTCCTTGGTAGTATCATTTTTCAGCATCACTATTGGAAAAGGGAGGGACGAATGGGCTAATATGAAATATTTTCCTTTGTTCTCTATATATTAAAATTTGCTCTTTAATGCACAACATTATGCCCCATCACTTCCTCTTCTTTTGCAAACTGTAACCATGCATTAGAAGAGGATTATGATGGGTTCCCATGGAATTTCGTTGGACCCCTTTAATGTTGTTCAATTGTATGCATACATAAACACATTTAATGGTAATAAAGATCTTGGTACAATAGTTTATAGCAATGGCATGTTTAATGGGATTTATGAGAGAGTAGTATTCACACACGGAAGAAGGATTCCCATTCCTCAGAATAGGTCCACGTGTCAACACACCAGAGAGAGGGCTCCGTTTTAGTATAGATATACTAGTAAGAAACCCGGGCAATGCCCGAATGTGCTTGATGCACGCCATTTAGCAAAAATAACATTGCAACTGTTCGAAGAAGTGTGAAATCTGAAGTGAGTGATTCACTTGTTAGAGAGAGAGAGATTAACATCAAATGACCATCAAATGCCATTAAATAAAAAATTATCATCTTTATGGTAGGTTTTTAAATGGATTTAAAAGAGATCCACGTTCACACACGGAAGAAGAATTCTAGCTCTTTAAAAGACGTCCACGTGTCACAACACGGGAGAAAGGCTTCCATTTTAGTATAGATATATAGATTAGACTATTAGAGTTGTTCCATAATTAATGTAGTTCTATAGTAACATGGGGCTTGCTTTATATCATAGATAGATGGTTTCAATTTTTCTTACATGAAGAAAACCTTTTTTTTTTAAAGGGGTAATGTGCCTTAGGTTCTTGAGAAATAGATTGGTTTAGTGTAGGGACACCGAAACATATGTTTTTAGTTGTAGTCCCTATGATGCAGATTTTATTATTTATAGTCACTCATAAAGACATGTGGGGTACATGCATCACGATCTGAGTTTGTTACGCCTAACAAACTTTTAAAAATGACCAAAGTACCCTTCTTTCTTTATACTTCTTCATATGCAGAATTTCATTCATCGTTCAAAAAAATTGCAAAAATGATTTTACTGTAGCAAATTTTAACAATTTTTTTTTAAAAATAAAATCTCTATTTTTTCAATACAATGATTTCGTTGTAGCAAATGTTACTCTTTAATACCGAAATGTTACTCTTTATAAAGAGTAACATTTCGGTATTAAAGAGTAACATTTGCTATAATGATTTCACTATAGCTATTGTTTTTGTTTTAAACGAGATTTATCAAAAAAAAAATTACTACAGTGATTTCACTGTAGCAAATGTTACTCTTTATTACATAAATGTTACTCTTTATAAAGAGTAACATTTTGGTACAAAGAGTAATATTTGCTATAGTAAAATCATTGTAGTAAAAAATATGAAAATTTTATATAGTTTTTCCAAAAAATAAATTTGCTAAAGTGATTTCACTGTAGTAAATATCAAAATTCTAAAAATAAATAGTAACATTTGCTACAGTGCATATACACGTTTGAATTTCAGTTGATGGTAGGGTTTGTAATTTAAGCTAAATCTAATGGGAATACATGGGCTTGTAAAACAGTGAGATGGTTAAATATTGTTGAAGACGTTCCGTTTTTTGCGGAGGGACCCCAGCTTAAACAATGTATTGGACGTCCTTAGCGCTAAAATGACTAACATGTGGGGGACCGACCGCTAAGTCCCTCTTTTCTAAATTACTTTACCTAACTCCTCCCTTTTCACTATCTAAAGCATAGTCCATGGAGTTGTAGCCTCCCATTACGTTGAGGATGTTGGAAGTTCAATTTCCTTAAGAAAACTTGTATTTTTTTTAGTACCAATTTTAGCCTTCCCTTTTTTTTTAAATGAAAAGACACCCTTTACAATCTCTACTCTACCCTAGTAAACACTCCCTTTACAATCTCTACCCTACCCTTCTCTCATTTGACCTATACTAATACTTTGCAAAACCTCAAAGTGGCCATGTGGCATCTCTGGAAGGCACACTGTGTGTCACTTATGTCCGTGGTGGGACCCGGCTATAGAGTTTTTGATTTGGACTGATGGGTCTTTCCAATCCCCAGATTCAATTTGCGAGTAGTGCTTGGGTTCTTGCTACTTCAAAAGGTTTGGTATGCGCAGCCGCTGCTTTCCGGTGTCGAGTAGGTACTGCACTTCTGGCAGAGTTGTGGGCGTTACGGGGGTTTTTGCTAAACTCCTTAATAGGCGTTGTCGCACTGGAATCATTCTAATGGATGCTATGCAGGCGAGAGAAGCCTTGGTGTTAGGGCGAGGCTGGTCGGGCAACGTGTGTATCGTAGCGGTGGAGTGTATGCGCTGGATGGGGCTATCGGGTGTTACGTTGCAATGGGTTCCGCGTGCGGCTAACCGAGCAGCTGATTGGTTGGCTAAGGATGCCCGGGTGCATGGACTGGAAGGCTACTGGGACTCGGTTTGAAGAAGATGAAGGATTATTAGTAAATCTTCATGGGGGCTAAACTCTAAAGGTTTTGTAATCATTAGGGTTTTTGTTAATGGATGGAAAGGGAAACCCTAAAGGCACACAGATTCAGGAGGCTAGGGATCACTTTAAAGAGCAAGATAGGATCTTTAGCAAACTAGGCTAGTGATCAAAGGCAATTATAAGTGCATTCCCATCAGATGGCCGAGTGCACAATGAAGGCCAAATGGATTGTAGCTGCACTCGCCATCGCATGACTGAGTGCACAGTTTAGGCACTCCCCTTTGTGAATTATATTAGTTTTAGTTATTCATCAACACCATATTGATCTTTACACGAACTCACACCGATACACCAAATTCTCTCTACCAAGAATCTAATTTTTCTCTATTAAGAATCTTTGATGACTAGACCATCACATATAGTTAAAAAAGGGAAACAAGGACCTACAGCTGGCCATTTTCTTTTTTGTTTTTCTTTTTATATATGAAAAAAAAATCGCACTCCGCAACAAACAAAAAACGCAATCTGTGGAATCTGAAGTCGCGTTCCCTTTGCAGGAACAAGGTTTGAGAGGAGGAGCAAGATTTGAGAGCGGGGGGCGACAAAGCAAGGTAGGAGGTTTGGATTAGTAAGGAGACATTGCATCAAATCTTCTGAATTCTAAACACATTGAAACTCAGTCCAAACATGTCCCACCTCATAGAGATCTTCCTCTAAAGATTAACTACATAGCCAACAAGCACACTGCACACTTACATGACTAATGCAACACTGACACAACCTACTTGATAGGTACAAAACTATCCAAACTTTTGCAGTCTTCAATTTAGTATTGCCTATATCCCTAAAAGATTTTACAAAAATACATATAAGGCAAGATTTATTAAATGAGACCCCCCCCCCCCTTCTCAAAAAAAAAAAAGAAAGCCTTTTGCCTTTGTTGTAGGAGGCTTACAATCACATCATGAGACCTCAAGCACCATATATAACAAGGAAAGAAGTGGATTATTTCCTCAAAGAATCAAACTCGAAGCTGCCGAAGGGAAAAGAAATAGAATCAATATCTTCCACGTGGATTCGGACAGCCTCTTCTGGCCCAGACTTGAGACCTCGTGTGGCAATCGCCCTCCCGCGTTTTCTGTGTTGGTTGCATTCAGGGCAAGCAGCTTTAGTTGGAAGCAGCTCCTAAATAATTTTGTCGGCTGAGATATTTACTTCCACGGCCATCTTCATGCATAATATATATATACAATCTGATCTTCAAGCATAATATATATACAATCTGTTTGCAACAGCACATGCAATTGAATTTTCAGTCGGGTGCCATGCCATATGGAGCAACTTGGTCGTGGGATCGTACGAATTCCCGTTTGCGTCAACTCCCGGGCTCTCGGATCCTGCAGTAGATCCAAAGGTGGCGTGTATTAACACAGAAACCAATAAGAGCTCTATACAAACATTCATTTAGCAAGCAAGAACTGTTTGGCAAGAATGTGTGTGTGTGGGTGGGGGGGGGGGGGGGGATATAGCTACTAAATTTAATGCCCAACAACTAACCTTGGCCAATGACGCGTGTTGAGCTGCTCGGTGATTTTGATGTCCTTGTAGGATTTTGAACTTGTCTCCTAGGTCACATCAACACCAGGAAGTAAGTAAAAACTAAAAGGGTAATATAAATTTGTGAGAAGCAAGATAAAACAACTAATGAACACTCATTTAGTCAATTGAAATTGTACCCACCCACAGTAAGCCCAATGCCAATTTTGCCCTAATGTTAGGTCTCAAGCAATACCAACAAGTACACGTATATTGTCTACTAGTAAGAAACCCGGGCAATGCCCGGATGAGCTTGATGTACACCATTTGGCACAAACGACATCGTAACTGTTCAAAGAAGTGTGAAATCTGAAGTGAGTGCAATTCACTTGTTAGAGAGAGATATATTAACATCAAATGACCATTAAATGCCATTGAATGAGTATTTATCATCTTTATGGTAGGTTTTTAATAGAATTTAAAAGTGAGTCACGTTAACACACGGAAGAAGGATTATGGCTCTTTAAAAGACGTCCACATGTCACAACACGGGAGAGAGACATCCATTTTAGTATTATACTATTAGATTTCTATGAGGGGACTTAAGATACATTAAATACTTGGGCATTGACTAAATTGGGAATACATGAAAACCAAGTCTAGGTGCCGGCATAGCAACTCCTATGCAACGGCATGCATATAAGGTCAGCTGTAGAGCTCAACTCAAGACCGAGAAGGCACCATAAAGAAGGTGAACAAAACTTTACGAAGATGTCCAAATGACATCAACTCCAACATGGAGCCAATATTCCAAAACTTAGTGAAAAAATTCATCCCGATCTTTAAAAAAATCAAAATAATGCTTCAAATTTTGCAAATTTTAATCAAAGAAGTCGTACTCATATGCCTTTTTAGCATCTTTTCCTAAACTTCAATGTTCATTCTAATTTTTAATGATAATATAAAACCATCGTAAAAGGTAAGAAAACCTTAAAAATTGTGTATTTTTGATGCCACTGTCATATACGAAAGACCAACACATGTACTACAGCATTTCATCTGACTCAGCACCCTTACACTATATCTTACTATTATATAATTCGAGGGCTTTGTCTCCCCACAAAAAGTCTCTTGTGTGGAATTAAAGGCTGACATTCACGCCACGCAACCAATGGAAAGAATGAAGGGCAGGTCTTGAATGACTTGGCCTCTTTTTTGGTAGCAAGTGAGAATCCCATAGTGGCCTAATGCCAATGGATTTTTGTAGCTGCTATTGGATCAAACTTTCAGCTATTATATGGCATTTTATATTCTGCACTGAATGTATTGTACAGACAATTGGAACAATACATCATCGTACAGTACCAAACCAATGTTATAAAACCCGGACCGGACGTCGACCCGGTCAAAGATCCGGGTCACGGTTCTCTGGTTCAACCGTTGGGTCAACCGGTTGGACCGAATGATAAGCTCAATTCGGTTCCCCAAAACCCAAAGTCTTATCCTTGTCCAACTAAAAAACCCCCAAAGCTATGGCCCATCCATTGGAGAGAGAGAGAGAGAGAGAGAGAGAGAAGTTGGGTCTGATGATAGAAAAGTTGGTTTGCTTCTCAACAAAAAAAAATGACAAAAAATTGCTTCTTTCTGTGATCGCTCGCCGACAACAAGCAAGCTCCGTGATGAGGAGGGGGATGACAACGACGACTGATGCGGAGAGGTGTCATCAGCCACGACCCTGGATTGCCCTTCCCTCGACCATAGTGGTGCCAGCAGGTTTTGCTTCAGGTCTACCTTTGGCCTCTTCCCAATCTGTCCAAGAAGCTCTACAGCTCCCTCAGGCCCTCCGTCGATATGTTCCTTTGGACTCACAACCTCAATTGGAAGCCCACAACGACCACGATCTGGGTCGACGGTGGTCTTGACTGGAAGCACATGTCGACCACAACTAGGTCTCATTGGCAAGAACTCCACTGCACACGGAGGGGTAGTTGTGCTCCTGTAGCTTCACCAGCCACCACCGCTGCTGCCGGTTGCCTTCAATCACAAATAGCTTGTTCGGGAGTCGAGAGTCGAGAAGGTTGGAGGGGAGATTCTAATCTCAGATTCTGAACTTTTAAACAAGGAAAAAGAACCATTGGTTTCTTTATACACGGCTGGGTTCCACGGGTAAGCCAAATCCGGCCGGGTCATGTGGTTTCTGCTGAGTAGATTGCACATCGGATCCATGTATCCAAACCGGACCGACTGAGGCTCCGATTCAACGGTTCAGCGGTCCGACCGGCTGGCCGTTCCGGTTCTGATAACACTGTACCAAACTAGGCCGATTTAGCCCATTAATGTCATTTTAAAAGTGTAAACATGTCATCAGATATCTAATAAAAGTCTTAAGAAATGGTCTAATGCTGGGAACTGTCGCAAACAATCTTATGCTGAGGAGAATTGATCTGGCTCGACTAGGTTAAACACTAACTAAACTTGATTCCAACCCAAGCAAAATCATTAGGGCATAAAACTACAGTTATAGCACAGACATAGTTATTAAAATAGCCAAGTCTATCTGACTTTGTTCAATCATGCCCATCCCTTGCATTGATCCATTCGTAAAACACAACATGTCGTTCTCGGCTACAGACAAAACATATTGAAGTAACATGAGGTCAGACCAAGCATAAGATCGATTTTCAAATTTTTCTAAGATCATCTAGAAATAACAAAATCGAGGGGAAGTTGGTTCACTTGGCTCTGTCTTATAACTTGTGCCATAGATGAATGCAATTCCCCATATCAATCTTGCCTTCTACCCACTTCTCTAGACTTTCATTGTCTAAGGGAACCTTGGAGGGTTTCTCTCTCTCTCTCTCTCTCTCTCTCTCTCTCTCTCATAAGCTTAAATTGCATAACCAGTAAGGTAGGTTTCCCTGCTTGCCAAATGACCTTCTAGGCTTCTTAGCAAGCATAGTCACCAAGTTCGGGTTCAATAAGTCGGCAAGGGCAAAACTCAGGAAGTTCGGCTAAAATCGGAAAGTTCGGGAAAAAAACGGATAAAAATCGGGGGAAAAAATGGGTTCGGGTTTAAACGGTAAGGGTGAAATTTGAAAAAAAAAAATCGGTAAGTTCGGAGCCTTCAAAAGTCAAGTTTTTAGCCTACATTTAAACAATTAAGATATTTCTAACATGACTTATAAGATGATAGGTCAACAACAAATCAATTAAGTTAATCATGCAATTATGCAAATGCAAGTAACTACAAAACAACAACCCGACAAAGTAACATACTAAGTTATGAACATTATGAAAAACTGATAATGACATCCCAAAAGAAAATATTTCAAAACTTAAGATGTCCATTGTCCAATAGTCACTAATGAAAATAGAATAGAAATAAAAACTAAGCATTCATCGTATCGTCGAGAGCATCCAATGCCAAACTTATATCATTCTCTCTTGCTTCATTCTCTTCAATCTCCATGAATTCAATGTCATCGGACTCGTCATCGGAAGAAAGTTGAATTTCAATGTCATCTGACTCATCATTGATACAGTCACAAAGTTTAGCAAAAAAACACATTTTTAAACATTTTTTTAAAATAAAAACGGTAAAAAAATAGGGAATTTGGTAACCTGAAAAAATCGAAAAAAAGGTAACAAATCGGCTGCTCATTAAGTCGCATTTTAAATGCGCTTTTTTCAAAAAAACGCCGAACTTTGTTATTATATTAGCAAGCCCCTCTCTTGCTACATTGCCTAGGTCGGTATCAAACTTAAAAGGGTAACTTAGATAGATTGTTGACCGGTAAACTTTTGTCAACTTTTGGAGGAACTTGCTAAATTAAAGTTTGAATCAGCGGGAGAAGCTGCAGCTGCACACGCAAAGATAGATGCCCTGCTCGCGGCTGGACTTACCACGGGTGGGCCCCAATCCTCAACGACCCAGTCTCCTTCTGGTCGGGCCAATCGATCCCCTCCCACTCAAGCTTATCGGCCTCCCAGCATGGGGGTTGGAGGTGGTATTTTTTGGGTTGTTGAAGTCACCGGATTCCGATTTGGCTATTGATCAGGTTTCTTTTGCAGGGGCTTCAGACGCGGCGGAGTCGAGCGAGCCTTTCGATCAGGTCGAGGAGTGGGATCCCAATGAATACATATCGGTCGTCCGCGAGCTCATCGGTGCGTATGATCTTGTCATCGAGACTGTGAAGGATAGGGTTCAACAAGTGGTACATCCCTGATTCCTCAATATTTATCGGATTGGACCCATCTGACTTCTGTTTTGATTTTCAGGTGAGCGCCATGTTCGGGATTTATGCAAAGTGTACCCAAATCTCTCTCAGGGAAAAGTTGAAGGTGTTCTGTATTGAATCCCTCTTAGGGATGAGTTGAAGGCGGTCCGATCGGAGTGGGCCACGACCATCACTGCCAGGATTGAGGTCGATGCCGATCGGTCTTCCCTCCGGGATCAGAGCGATCAGAGCGATGCGCTGGCAGATAAGTGTGGCAAGGACCTCACCAAGCACGAGAAGGAGATCATGCAGCATAAAACGAGACGGCACTGCTGAAGGCCAATAAGGCCAAAAGCAACCGGGAGATCGTGTAGCTGAAAATCAATAGAGATGGCTTCAAATCGTCCAAGGGCTCAGGCCAGAGTGGTCGATAAGCATTTGTAATTTTGCATCTTTTATGACCGCCAATGCAAGTGTTGTAACCGACTTTGTTTTAATGAAAATCCGTTTGTCACAATTTTGTTTTTGTTTGCATGTTGCATTTTAACCGATCATAGTTGGTATTCCAGTCGGTTAAACTAGTTCAACATTTTCTCGGGCTTGCACATTTGATTGTATCGTTCAGGGATATTTGATCGAGGCAAGGCATTGACTGATCCAACTAAGAGTGGTACGTGGAATAATACCTGTTTAAAATAGTTGATCATGGCAAAGCGCTGACCGATCCAACTAATAAGTATGTGGAATAGTACTTGTTTAGGATAGTTGATCATGACAAGGCACTAACCGTTCAAGCTAATAGGCGAGTACGTGGAATAGTACTCATTTAGGATAGTTGATTGTGGCAAGGCACTGACCGATCCAACCATTTGCAGTACATGGAATAGTACCTTGGAGTAAAATTTGGAAGACCTAAATCATGGAAACAAAATGCTAAGTGGCAATTTTATTGAAAATTCGAGACCGGTTACATCATTGCTAGAATTTTTTCAGATGTGTTGCCTTGCCTTCGGTAATCTGCGGCCCTCTGGGCTGATCAGCCGATAGGATCCTTTTCCTCCAGCCAACTCCACAATGTATTGTTCTTCTCAATTTAGAGCAAATTTTCTGCTGCCACTCCTTTTTGTTTGGGATGACGGTCCTTAGGATTAAGTCATTGACGATGAACTACCTCTTGTTGAATTTCCGATCGTAGGCTCTCGTGATGTTCTATTGATAATTTGCTATGCACACGACTGCTTGATACCGTATTTCATCAGCAAAGTCCAAGTCATTAGTTAGGAGTTCATCGCTTAGGCCATGTTCATCTGCTTGCGTTCTCATGGTAAGGTAGATAGCTTCTGTTGGTAATACGGCTTCTGCGCCATAAGTTAGGTGAAAAGGCGAGAATTCCGTTGATCTCCGAGAAGTAGTTCGATATGCTCACAACCAAGGTTCGAAATTTCCATTTCAACCAATATTTTGACACTCTGGATATGAAAATATTTCGATAATGTGGAAATATTGTGGTTTTATAGAAATGGTAGAAATATTGATTTTTAATAGAATTTTTCAGTGAATCTCTGGATAGTCATAAACCAAGTATATATACACAATTTGAAACACTCAAATAATATTTGTACCCTATCTAGGGGTGTAGAGTTTCACAAAGCATATATTCTGTATATGAGTATGAGTCTTGTGTAGTCTTGCTTGGTCCTGTTTTGATCTATGTTTTTCAAATGGTTTTTAATCTTTTTTGTAGATAAAAATGTTTCCAAAATAAAGATTAGTTGATTGTTAAAATAATACTTCAAATGGTTTTGAAAACGGACTTAAAACAAGAAAGTTGTGCAAGATTGAAATCGTGCAAAAATTATGCTGAAATGCGAAACACTGTTTTTTACTAAGTCTATAAAAGAGTTTTTATAAAGAAAAGTTTTTATTCATTCAAAATTTTCTTTGACGAACCATGGTTTTCTAGATGTACTTGTAATTCTAAATCTTGTGAAATTTTTTGAGCTAAAAAGAAATTGATTTAACCACTTTTCTCAATATACAAATTTTATGAAAAACCGAAAAAACAGTTTTCTCCTACTAAAACTGAAAGTATACATTTTTATTCACTTGTTTTTTTCATATTTTGATATTTTTATTCGAATTAAATGGGGGGTATTTGCTTATTTACATTTAACTTAAAGTAAAACGACATTTACTTAAATGTTATTATATGTAAATAAGGTGCTGAGAACCAGGTCCCCCAGTCCCCTTTTATAACCAGTCAGTCCCACAATTTTGATGCCAAAATCCCGAAATTTCTACGAAATTTATGTGTCTCGGTGTCTTTTGGCACGACAAATCGCGATATTTCGTGCCGACGAATATATTGTGTGAAATATCGCGATATGTCGCGATATTCCCATGAATCCCATTTCGTTTGATGCAACATATGAGATTTTGTGTCGAGGTTTGATAAAAACAAGAAATTTCACGATATATCGTGATTTTTTTCAAGATTTTGATCCTTGCTCACAACACATGCGGGAGGACTTATTCCCATAGTCATGTCTTCTCGCCTAACTTCTTCTTGAGATTGCCTAGGATGGCTCGATTATGATCAAATAATTGTTGTCACATACATGCATGTGTTAGCACCACTACTAAGCATGTGTTTCTTTTTAGACATTCCCAATAGAAATATAAATCACAATGTCCCCACCATAGCCAATCTCCTACAAGAAGAGAGCAAAACAATTCATATGCATTGTGGGCATAATCAAAGTAGTCAAGGAAACACCCTCTACGCTCTTGCACTAATATCTTTGTCAATCCATGAATAAAAAGTTACAAAGCGATAGTTAGCACATTGCCTGGCGCATGTGTTTCATTGTGACCTCTCGTAAGTTCGCTTGCAACACCTAAGGTATATGTGAATCCGCCTAATGTTATCACCATAGCAGCATTTTTGTAGAGCTCTCACAGTCTCACAGGTTCTCTTCCAATGCTCTAATTGAGCAAGCATCGCTTGACCCGGTATCAACAACATCCACTTATGTCCTCACATGAAATGTCATGCGCTAATGCGAGAGCACAGGCGTTCTGCTGCACCATGGGTGTGATCTCAAACATCAATTGAACATCCTCTCCCATCTCATGTAGGATCATCGCCAATCTATTTACGAGGGATCACAAACATTCACGTGTCTGCATCTGTACAATCTTGTCCAACAAGATCTTATTTCGTGTTCTTTTAAGTTATTCGTCGTTTTTTTTTTTATGATTTAGTGTCTGATATTTTTACAAAGGTTAATTGGAATTCTATGGAATTATAATTCTTCGTCCTCTCTGAATTAATCCCAAATCATGAAACTACGATCATATTAATGCCAAAGCCAGCAATTATAAAATTATCCAAACCATTCTTTGGAATTTACAGTCCATAATTAATCATGATAGCAAGCCAATACCCCTTACCAACTGTTAGCTTGATATGCAATGTCGGTCCTTCTCCCAACAGTTTAAGCTTTTGGGCTAAATGGTAACTTAACATATTGGGTCTCTAGTTTCCAGAGGTCATAGGTTCAAGTCTCGTTATCTCCATTTGTTTTCCCCCAATCACTTTACTTCTCCATGTGAGGAGGGCTGTTAGCATGATATGCATTGTTGGTGCATTCCCTAATAGCTTAAGCTTTTAGGTTAATGGTAACTTATCACCGACACCAGTGCAAATAGGTTCAAGTTTCATTACCTCCATTTGTTTATCAAGTCTCTACTTTGCAACCACATCACCAAGATCAATTACAATATTTGTATAAACACTTCCAATTACTAATTTGCAACCGAAACACCAGGATCAATTCCAATAAATATGGGCCAAATTTCAAAATCAACCTATACTTCTCAGCCAATGAACTATGCATACCTTCCCAGTCAATAAACTATGCATTGGTTATTCATGAAAGATAAAACAAAAAAGAGAACGGTGCCAGATAAATATACTTGACCAATCCTATGTAGCCATTTGTTTCGCAATATATACTTCATAACTGAATTTGTCATTGTACATACTAATTTACCCTTTGTTTCCACAATACATTTTCTTGTTTATGAAACTACTTCTGCAATGCATCGAACCCAAACAAGCTAACACTGTGATATAGAATAATACCTAATGTGCATTGGCTGATGCACAAAGCACACCTTTTTCTCCATGTACTTTCTGCATTATTGTTATTTAGATATTATATTGCTCCTATTTCGACTTGCCATCAGGTAATTTACTATTGTAGCGGATATTTCAGTAATTTTAAAAGGGAGAAAGAAAAATTGTCCGTCTAGGATAACACAGACAACTGACCCCTCATGAATGAGCAGCAGGCCCATAGACATCCACCAAGGCAACTTAAATTTATATTTGGTTTATGTATCTATTCCTTGTTTGTTATTTTTCTTTTTTCTTTTCTTTTCTTCTTTCAAGGGGAGGGGGGATAGCTTATTAAGAGTTATCATAGTAGACATACCTGATCTGATGCTTAGTGACTTCCCAAGCCGTTCCCTCATTGCTTCCAGCAGCACAGCCAAATACACGAAAAAGGTTGCTGCACTTACACAAGCAGATTAAACATAAAGGGCAAAAAACGCAACCTAGAGTTGGTAGTCAATAGTAAAATCATCTCTAGGCAAGCTGGACAACAAACCTGTAAGAACCAGTTGCTACCCGTAGTCCATCTCCACTCAGACAGCACTCAAATTTGTCAAAGATTGAGTCATTTTCATATAAATCACATAGCTGCACAACATGTCAGAACAAGGACTGCTATAACCGAACTGCATCCATGGCATGTCCTCAATGAAGCAATGTATAAATTTGAATGAGTAGAATTTTACCCTAGGCCTTAAATATTCATGGACTTGGAAAGTTGCAATAGGACCAGCATCCATGTTTACGTCCCATAACTGATGCACAAGAGCAAAACAGATGACAATGAGAGGCAGGGACAAAATACTAAGTACCTATGATTTCACTAGTACTCAAGAAGCACTGACACTGGTACAGGAACACAGGTACGACACGACACGGGTACGCCGACACGGCAATTCCAAAAAAGAGAGGACACGGGTACGACGGGGGCAGGGCAAAATAAATTAATATTTTTTATTTATATTTTATGTGTTTAGTTCATATATATTTCAATAACCGAAAAAACCTCATAGAAAATAACTAAAATAAAAAATTTAATGTATACTGAATCGCAACCGTTACACCCAGCCCGATCGATGAATCGCACACAATCCTAAATGGCATGAAAAAAAACGACTGTGTTTTAGTTTTGGCTTCAACCTATCTGAAACCTCAGAGGATCATACAGGTTAAAGCCAAAATTGAATCATAACCGAACGTTACAACCGTCTTGACAAGTGAATCGCATTCAGACCCAAATGGCATGCAAAAGAACGGTTGCGATTCAGTTTTGGCTTCAACCTATCTGATCCTCTGAGATTATAACCTCAGAGGATCAGATAGGTTGAAGCCAAAACTGAATCACAACAGCTTGTGACCCAACCCTATATCGAATCCCGTCAACCCGTCGAGTCCAATACGTGTCCGACTCTCGAAAGCACGTAGAATACGGCACATGTGTGTCCAGTGCGTGTCCGGTGAGTGTCGATGTTCGACATGTGTCCGACACGGCCTGGGAAAGTGTCCGTGCTTCCTAGACTAGCACATAATATGGTTAAAACATGTACTTGTCACAAGATATTTCCAATACGGAATATCATAAACAGATCTAGTTGATCTACAGTAGAAATGAGAGTTTAAACAAAGCATCATTCTTCTTATTGCAAGAATGTAATGAACCACTGAATAGCAAGAGGAATTCACTTCAAGTGGAAATTCTAAACAAATTGGAATGCAAAAAACAATATACAATGAACTTACATAACACCCATGTAATTTCCATACTTAGTAGCATTCAAATGATCTTGGATTAACCTGCAAACTACCTTTATTTTATAGTATGTCTTGAGCCAAAACCAAAGAATAACATGGAAGTAATGTACAAAGTAGAAAGGCATGCTTCATACAAGCCAAGTTGATATTCTACATCATATTTAATATGACTTAAAAGGAACAAAAGATTTGACACATTTAAAATGATGAATGAAAGATATTAGGGGAATTTTGCTGATCCAAAAGGGCGGAGCCATGTAAGAGGGAGGGAGGGAGGGGAGACAGCTGCCCCCTAAATTGCTAATTTTTTCCCATTTAATTTAGGGGCCAAACCGGAAGCAGCAATGTGTTGCCCCCACCTACACACGTCTTCTATTAAAAATACAGTCGCTAACCAGTCGTTGTTTGCATCGCATCACATCCATTACATGAGGTGTGCTCAAACACTTATGACCTTGTTCCCAGTTATGGTTCACAACATCGTATCTTCTGTCCAACTGCACCAGACAACATCCTAGTCATCCGATAGAGTTCAAAGTCGAGGCTCAGTGCGTTGCCAGCATACAAGCACATGTCAAAGCCGTTGGATGAAACGTGGCCAAGCACAATCCCCTCCCCAACAATGGGGCATAACACTTATGCGCAACTTCGTTGCGCGACATCACAACAGTCCGATGGATTTCAAATTAAGGGGTTAGTGTGCTATCCGCATAAGGGCACATTGAAAGCTATTGGACGAGGCTTGATCACGCTCCCCATTAGTGGCACACAGTTATGTGTATCTACACCGCACAATGTCACAATTGTCCAAAGGATTGAAATTCTGAGGCACTATATAGTCGTGTAGATGGAACCATAAATCGAACACCTCCAAAAAATCATTGAGGATGGAGGCAGAGAACGAAACCTCTATCGGGCGACTATGATTAACAGGATCGGGCACCTGGATGAAGTTAAAACTTAAAAGAGTTTCAACAAATAGTTGTTAAAACTCCATTGAACAGATGTGAAAAGTCCATTGAATCCAGGACCCTCCTTTGTACTTCCCCTTTTTGCATCAGCGCAGTGCCAAATTAATCTTCCTTTCCTCGGTTCGTGTCGTGCAACAGAACCATCTTCGAGCGTGCAAACTTCTGGAACATGGGGTGACTCTTATTATTTACATGGTCACTCCTGGTCCAACGCCTGGTAAAATCCTCTCATAATGTGATTATCCATGGTCCTACGGTTTCTTGCAGTATTTTTGTTCTTCCATAGGACCACCGACCACCTTTGTTTTCAACTTTTTGTTTTGTTTCAGCTTCCACTGCTTGGGGCCTTCTAGAATTGTATTATCTCTTTCACAATGTGCACTCCTGAATCTTAGTTTCTGAAGCAATGAAGTCGGTCCAACATGTCTTAGGTTCGTTGTTTCTATCTTTCTTAAGTAATGCTGCCTACGAAGCCAGATGTTTCTAATGTCAAGAATCATTGCTAGCTTATTAATGAGATGTGGACATAACATCTTATCCCCAAATAAATCAACTTGACATACTTCTTTGCTAAATTTATTTATTTGCTTAACATCCATTAATTTAGGGGGTTTTTTACCTTGTCCCAAATCAATTAGTGTAACTAAAAAAATACAACACCCCACCCACCCACCCTCCGCCTTAATTTTCGAGTTTTCTCCCTATTCGAAAATACCAAGCGTGAGGATTCATGGCTTGCTTAAACGAAAAGGTTGTTTATTTGTGAAATGACCAAATTGCGCACTACCTTTATTGGATGGATGACCTAGCTGAGAACGTTTTATTAGAAATCCCATGTATATCCTTCCCTATTTAATCCATTCAGATGGCATCCTTACCATGCATGGAAATTCCACGCAAGGGATGCTCCACAAAGATAAACTATGATGGACGCCCAACGCCTTTGACCCACCACGTTGAGCACCGATGCTGAGACCCAGCACCTTTGGCCCATTACGAGGAGCTCAGGCATCGAACGTCCAACGCCTTAGGCCCACCACAACAGGCTCCGACATGGATGTGGTGGCAACTCTCCATGTCTCTCTTTTGGTTCATTTATTAACAAGTTCTGCATGCATCTTTCTTTTCTCTCTCCCTTTTTGTTCTAGTCCACCAGCACTTGAGGTTTTGGGTTATAAATTCATCTCTCTTTCTCCACTCCACCAGCACTTGAGGTTGTTGGTTATGGTGCTCCCTTACCCAAGATTAAAAAAAAAACGTCAGTGACAGTAAAAAATATTGCCGATGATAACATGGAGGGTAGCGAAGGAGAGAACAAGAGGGAGAAGGAAAAGAGAAATCCTTAGAGCAAGAAAAGAGGGGGAGAAATACAGTGAAGGCACACCCTCTCAAGTTCCTTCAATATCTTGATCTAGCGATCATCACATAAAGAATCAAAAAAATTTGAAAGAAAAAAACGTAAAAACGATCGGTATTTTAGCAACACAAATATTAGAACACGATTGCACAAGAGACCGATTGGGGGGGGGTGTCAAAAACAATGCGACAGGTATCCAGGAAAAGAGGGGAGTAAAGTGGAGACGAGGGAGACGACAAATCGGTAAGCTGAAAAATAAAAATTTTATTTTAACCTGCCCCCCACAATTAATAGGGTAATTAAAAACCACCTCTTCGTTGCAACAAGCAATGACTCATCACAGTAGGTATTTTCAACAGGAGGTGAGACTGGAAAATTAACTACAAGAGGGCATTTTTGAACTACCCTAATTAACTAGGAGTAAGGTCAAAAACCATTACTTTGTTAGAGTTTCATAGTAATTTGATGAAATTTGGTATTTAAATCCTATGGGCCGTCAAACATTTTTTTTGTCATCCATAGGTTGCAACTTGCAGAAACTTGTTGATGCCATTATTCACTCGATAATTCTGACCTAACTTTAACCCCCCTCCCCCCCCCCCCCCCCCAACCAAGCCCCCTTCTACACACAAATGACAAACGTGGCTCCGCCCCTACTGATCCACACATGGATGACTCTTTTTTTTTTTGCGGAAACACATGGATGGCTCTTGTATCGTAGAGCTATAGGCGCAAAAAAGGAGCCACATAGCGATGACGTGCTCGGTGCTCTTGTTTCGCTGGAACTGTATAAGATTACAAGCTGCGGCTTGAGGTAGGGATCGCGGTTGAATGAGATCAAGGGATTATGGGAGAAATCACCTTGAGTCCTTTGATCCTCTATCTCCTTCGGGGATCTTCTTCCGGGAGAGTTTTAGACAGAGCGCTCAAGAGGTGTTACAATGGTCAGGGGTTTGGAGAGAGAGATACTTGGAGTCGTTTTTCCCTCTGATTTTCCTCTGACGTCACCTCAGCTCTGCTTTGCTTGCTTTGGCTCCAAGCACTGGCTTTGACGTGGCGTTGATTTTGCTTTGACTTTAGTGTCTGAAGTTTCGTCAAAGGCGGTGCTTTTACTCGTTCCGTGCTTCGCGCGTTATCAGCTAGGACTTGCGTTGCTTTGTTCCTGTTATTCCTATTCGTCGGTTCTGGCGCGTGCATTGCTTCGGCTTTGTTTCAGCTTTGGCTTCTACTTGGCTTCGTTTTGGCGTTGATCTTGGCTTTGGCTTTGACTAGAGTGGAGGCCGAGGTAGGGCTTCCGGTTCTTCTTCCTTTCCTCGCTTTCTTCTTCGCGTGAGGATCAAAGATTTGACTGGCGTAGAGACTAGGGTAGAGCCTCCACAAACTTCTTCGCCATGCTTTCTTCTTTGTGTGCGGATCGAAGCTTTGACTTGAGTGGAGACCGATATATAGTCTCCATGAACTTCTTCTCCACGTTTTCTTCTTCGTACGTGGATCAAAGCCTTCAAGTCATCGAGGATATCATGTAGGTTTTACTCACGACAAGCAATAATTCTCTTGTATTTTCAGAGATATGCAAACATGATCCTTCAGAGATCCTCGAGATCTTCAAGCGTAGGGGAACATCTTCTTCTTCTTGGAATAGCTTCGCCTCTTGTTTTTCTGACCCTTTGTTTTTTCCCCCTGCCCTCTTATTTATAGACACGGAAAAGTGGTTAGGGGGCATTTTATCATTTGGCACTCCTCTCCCCTCATAACTACCGGGATTTCTTTCTTTATTTTCCTCGGGTAGTTATGGCGTAGATTTGATTTTTGGGACTTTTTCATTTGTGGCTTGAGTCCGTTTTGTACACCCGAGTCATTTGATGGCCGAGGCTATGTTTTGGTAGTTGGATCGTCAGGTTCAACGTGAGTCCATGTGTGTGTAGACGCCCACACACCCCTCTTCTTTCCTTTTCTTTTGTTGGCCGGCCCTGCTTGTTACTAGGGCCGACCGGCCATGATACCAGGGTCAGTCAACTCAGGTGTAGGTGTTGGCCTGGCTCTGGTGGTAATTGTGGCCACCCCTTGTATTGGGCTGGTCTGTATTGTCTACTGGACCTCTTGTTGGGGTCGCAGGCTTTGACATTGCGTGATTCGTTGTCATTGGGGCCGCGGGACGAGCCTTTGTTGACATCGCACGAGCCGTTGTCAACAGGGCAGCAGGACGAGCCTTTGTTGACGTCGCATGAGCCGTTATTATCGGGGCCACAGAACGAGCCTTTGTTGACGTCGCGCGGGCCATTGACATTGAGGCCGCGGGACAAGCCTACGTTCACGTTGCGCGGGCCGTTGACACTGGGGCCGCGAGTTGAGCCTTTATTGACATCCCGCGAGCCGTTGACATTGGACCATAGGACGAGCCTTTGTTGACATAGTGCGAGCCATAGATATAAGAGCCACGGGACGAGCCTTTGTTGACGTCATGCGAGCTGTTGACATTGGGGCCGCAGGACGAGCCTTTGTTGATGTTGTGTGAGATGTTGGCATTGGGGTCGCGAGACGGCGTCACGTATTTTTTTTCTAAAAGTTTTGGCAGAAATATTGAATTATCCAAACCCAAACTCGAACTGGTCAAATGGGTTCGTTTTTCACTCGATTCAAACCTGAATTTCCAAACTTTACAAGATTCCTCAGTGCCAGGAGGCCATGACCAAAGAGCGCATTGCAGTTGAGAAGACTATACTTGAGATCTTGTTCAATTGGAAGTTAAAAAATATTCCATCTCTTCCAAATGGGTCTACAAGATCAAAGCTCACTTTGATGACTATTTATATATGTAAATCTTGATTAGTGGAGCTTGGGTTTGGACAAGAGTATGCCATTCTTTGAGGAAACCTCGTTCATGTCGCCAAGATTACTACCGAGTGGTGCTAATTGTTTTTTGCGGCCGTCGTCGTTGGCCTTTATATCAGCTCGATGTGAAGAATGCCCTTCTTCACAGTGGTCTTTTATGATCAAGTTTATAGTAATGATCAAGTGCTCACTGCCGTTGGCTATCATGATCAGGTATATGCACCGCTCTGCACCTGATCATCATGGACAGTTGTAATCCATGGTGAGTATGACCAACCGTGCGTGCGCGCGTGTGTGTTATATGTACATATGAGGGGCTATATCTTCATGGTCAATCAATGGAAATCCAATTATAAAATTCCCATATATATGACAATTGTATTATGCAATCAGAATATCTGCTAAATTATTGTATTGTATATAGTAAAAGAATAATTTGAACTTATCACCAATTCACTATTTAAGATATACGATAACAAAAAAACACAATGATTTTATATACTGGAAATTACCAGTTTACAACCTTGTAGTGCATACCTTAAATATTTTAGGTCTTAAATATTTTTTAAGAATTGATTGTATGTTACATCTTAAGTGTTTTTTTTTGTTTTTATGAATTATTGTAAGGTGAATTGAGTTAAATGATTTCTATTAGGTCATAAGTGGGCAGGGTCTCTTTCGATTTTGACGTGGATTGGGTTTAGCATGTTGCTAAGTCAGTTGGGTCACCAGGCGTGCGCCTTATATCAACCAAGGCAAGCCTCGCCTTGGCCCCTCAAAGCACCAAGGTCCCTAGACGCGCTCCTTGACAACTATGCTCAAACCTTTTGGAGATTTTTCCTTTTTCTAGAAAAAAAACTCTATGTATGATCCACTTTTTAACACACGGGTGCGCGCGGGGGGGGGGGGGGGGGGGGGGGGTTACACACAAGCTATACTCCTGACATATTAGACACATCCTATATTGATTATAACCAAGATATATTTAAACTCAAGCCCTAATTTGATGTAGTGTGGTTTTACACATTCCCTCTTTCTCTAGCAGCATCAAGTCTATGAAACTGCAGATGAGCTTTAGGTTGGTGATAGCCAGTTGAGTCAAGGTTTATAATCTTTTATTTGGTGATGGTGTTCAAATGTAAAAACCAGGAAGGAGCATAAACAAAGCAATATCCTGAAAGTAGGGTATACCAATATACATACAGAGAGAGAACCTTAAGAGTCATGTAATCACGACTGAGGATGTGCCTCCCGTCTTGTCCAAACTTAATATCTGAAATTGAGGTGATAATCTCCGTAAAAAAGGACCTTGGACCAGGTGCCCCACGCTCTTCAAACCTGAAAGGGTGTGTCAGTCGCTATTGCAGCAACAGCATGTGAAACTAAGATTTGAAATGAAAACTTCTTAGGGTAGCAGGCAGATTGTAATTTCTATTCTGCTCATGAGAAGGAATACCTTGGGAGATTGTATAATAAAAGGAGACGAGAAATTACATACAATTGTGAATGGTTATCACATAATGCAGACTGCCGTAAATCAATAAGCCGAATAGAACCCTTCGAACTGCTATATGCTAACATGTTACAATGAGCTGGGTGGAACTCAGCAGAAGTTATCACCTCTGAAATTGTAAGAAAAATTACTTCAAACTTAACAAAATAATCACATAAAACCAGAAACAACATTTATAACATAAAAGTCAATGATTCATCAAATACTACCACTTGAAACATAATACTAAGAAAAAAGAAGAAAAGGAACTGAAAGTGGAATTCGCAGTGATATACGAAACATTGACAAATATAAACTAGAGTATAGGAGCATATTGGAGTGATAATACTAGCATACAATGAAAATCCAAAAGTGGGTTAGTTCAAAAGCTTAGGAAATTATTAATGATGAATAACCAATGCTACCATTCATGCATATGGGGAATGTGCGACCAACCACATATGCAATTGCGATTGCGACCACGCAACCATATTGTGGGAAAAAAAATTATTTTGGTTTGAAATTGTTAAAAAAATAAAAATAAAAAACTCATATAAGTAATTGAGAATGCTACCAACTCATGGGATCTCATTCATAAAAATTTAGAAACTACAATGCAATATTGATTCAAGTACATAACCTTCTAGTACATGCTTTGAGAAGTTTTCCACGATCCACCTCCTACTTAAATCTAATAAGTGCACATTATGAACTCTTCCTGGGCCTTGACATCTTTAGATAGCACCGATTTTCTTCTTCATTGTGTTTTTCTCATGATTTAATTATAGTTTCTATCTTTTTACTTTTTTTGGCAAAGAGACGGTATATCTAGCAATATTTTTAAACTTGATAAAACTCGGTCGAGTCGGACCGAATCAACTCGACTAAGCCACACTTTGAGCCAAGGTATTCTGCCATGTCGGACCGAGTTTGGATGAAACTCGACCAAGTCGTATCGAGATTACTCGACTCGGCTAACTTTTGAATCGAGTCCGAGTTTCGTGTTTTTGAATACTAATATCCAGTGCATAGTGAGACGATTGACTCATAACTCTTGGTCTTCAGTCCATTGTTTTTAGTATTTATTATCCTCGTTTGTTCTATTACATTAAATTAAGTAGTACAAACCAAAAATACAACTGCAATCAAGGAGCTAAGAGTCAAGTGCCTCACACTGGATATACTGATACTTAACAAGAAAAAAGTTATAAAAAAAAAGAAACCACAGACAAATCTTGTATCAACCAGGTTAAAAAGGAAAGAGTACCAAGGGGTGGTATCTAAGATGTCTATGAGTCAATAAAATATGTGGTATCCCATAATGTGCACTTCCCCAGTATACAAGTATGTTTATGATGTCGTGAATTATTCTTCTTCGGTTGCCGAACATGCATATGAAGAGACCTCATACTCATCGGTTTCATCCACGCGACTAATATTCCTCATATGTATAGGAGATGGTCTTGCGGCAACAGTTATAGTGCGTCTTTCTCACAATCGTTTTCATGTTCTCCAATATTTCCCTACGGATCTCTTAGGGTGTGCGCTTTCATTAACCCGAATGGATACGCTAAATGTTGTTTGTGTTGGGTTATGACTCAATTTAGAAGATCTTCAACAAGAAAATTTATTGTTCGACTGGTCAGTGGGTCCTAACCTATTTGACCGATGGGTTATGCGGTACAGGAAGCATACGTTCTGGAAGACCAATCGGATTTACTCATGTTGGTGGTTTCCCTGGTCGGGCCCAAACCAACCGATCAAACCTCTGCATCAAGAATCTATTCCTTTTGGGGTTTGGGTCTTTTATGTGATGTAAACTCCACACTAAATAAAGGGTGACTTGAGGGCAAACTAGAGAAAGAGAGAGTGGACAAATTTGAGAAAGACTTGGTAGATTCTTGGGAGGAAGAGAAACCCAAGGGTGATTAGGGTCTTCTCGTTAAAGTTCGGTGTTGCTTGTAACTTCTTCGTTTCTCCACTATAGTGGATCATTGATCATATTCGCCCGTGGTTTTCTCTTACAAGGGTTTCCACGTAAAATATCACTTATGTCTGTGTTGTGTTTGTGTTTTAAATTTTTCCCTACTTTGTTATGTGTTGCTTCTATTACCTGGAGATTTGTGGTTGTGTTCCTTGATTAATCTGTCAGAGGATTGATTTGCAATCTGATCCAATCCTTGTATCTCATCGAGGTCGCAATAAGCTGGTATCAGAGCGGGGGGGGGGGTTCGTTCTTGATAGGATTGCAATGGCAACCGATCTCTCAAAGGTGTCAAACATCAAGCTCAGCGTAGAGAAGTTTGATAGGAAATGGCAAGTAAGCGTAAGAGATATGTTGATTCAATAAGGTCTACACAAAGCTTTGCAAAGTCTGAAGAGTAAACTTGCAGACATCTTGGATGCGAGCGGGAAGAATACAACCTCCAGGCATGCAGTACAAACCAGGCGTGTTTGGCGAAAGAGATCAAGTACACCGTCATGTATGAAAATTACGCAGCGATGATTTGTTCAAAGCTTAAAGCCGATATATGACGAAGCCTCTGACAAACCGATTGTTTCTGAAGCAACAACTTTATACATTTCACATGAAGGAAGGTATGTCGTTCCACCAGCATCTTAATAAATTTAGTCGAATTAATTTTGAGTAATAGAATATCGAAGTAAAAATTGAAGACGAATACAAAGCACTTATTCTTCTAGCCTCTTTATCAGATTGATTTGAACACTTGGTTACAACTTGGCTCTATGGAAAAGATACCAATGAGTTAGAAGAAACTATTGCATAACTTCTATCCAATTAGTTCAGGAAAAAGATTTCGAGCTTAGATTCTCAGGCAGAAAGTTCTGACTTGTTTGTGGAAAAGAGACTGGACAAAAAATAAGGGATCACCGAAAGGAAGACCTAAATCCAAGTCTAAAGTCCGGAAAGAGGTGGAGTGCTATTATTGTTACAGGAAAAGTCATATAAGGAGGGATTGTCGTAAGCTAAAGACAAAGAACAATATGTATGGACAGGGTGCTTAGTCTGAAGCATAGTCCAATGTAGCAGAGAATTTGTCAGATGGTGCAGTAATGTCAGTTACAGTTCGTGGGGATCTGAATCAAAAGTTGATCCTAAATTATGGTTGCTCCTATCACATGTGTCCCAATCGGGATTGATGCACTTCATATCAGGAGGTGAATGGTGGACCATCTTGATGGGCTACGTTCTTGCATTTCACATCAGGTCACTGGACAAGAAAAAGAGCAATTCGATTGAATGTAAAAAGGGTATGGGTGAGATGCACCTATTGTGGTTGTGTAAAAGTATTCTCACGTGCATTGTAGGGAGGAATGGTCCACAGGAACTTAACGCTAACGGTAAATACTAGTCATCCTTAACCTTAAAAGGAGCTTGTTATATTGACTAATCACTAATTTCCCCAAATGAAAAATGTTGGATGGCTGGAATAACCTGATATGTTAATTTGCACAACTTAGGAGTTTCAATAAGAAGCCTCGAACATAAGGTTATAACGTTAAAGTTTGATATTCAAGTAAGAAAAAAACTCCTAAACTCTTAACATAGATGGACTTATGGTCATCACAGACCAAGAAATAATACCTGTTAGATCTTCCATATTTGCAGGCTTCACATCAACAATGTTAAAACTCTGGTTGCTTATTTCCAAATTCCAAAGATTTATTCGCAAATCATCTGCTGATATGAAAGTCTCACCATCACTGGCAAAAATTTATGGATATAAGCGATCACATATACAAACAAAGATATAAACAAGATAACAAGAAGCACATCTATAACAGATGACGTATATTTAAGCATATGATTAGGCCATACGATATGCCTAAATCGAATATGTGTCCTCCAAATGCTTCAAATAGTTTAATATTATCATTCAACATATAGCAAATACCCATCCTCTCCTCCTCGGAGAGGAATTCCTCAAAAAAAAAAACATATAGCAAATACACTTCATAAAATACAGAACTGTTGAAATAAACTTAAACTACCAAAGTAACAAACAAGAATTTGAGTTTAATCACCCGCCAGGGGATAGGGGGTTGGTATGGTGAGGAGATTGTGGGTTCAATTCCTCCCACCATTGAGTTACCAAGGAGTGTGTAGGGAAACTTCTGAGTGGATCGGTGCGCATTCCAGGAGGGATTAATCTAAACCCGAAGTGGGTCCATTACCCGAAAGGTTTCGGTACACCCGCCGATGTCAAAAAAAAATTGAGTTTAATCAATTTGCTCCTCAAAAAAAAAAAATTGAGTTTATTCAATCTGCACTAATGTAATATAGTATACACGCATGCACACACATCATTGTTGTCATCGTCATCTGGGTCTTATCCCATCATGATAGGGTCGCCTACAGACGACAACTCAAATCAAGAAAGCTCCATGCTAAGTTGACAATAATTTTTTAACCTACCAATACGACGTTAACCCTGGAAGGCTGATAACAAGAACTTAAAGCAACTTGCCAACAGAAAAGCCAACCAAGAAACCTAGGAGGGCAGTAGGTGGGTATGGACAGCAGCCTAACAATGTGAGCTCATGCAACCAAAAAGTAATCGTCTAAGGTTCCTCTAAACTAGTAAAGAATTTAAGATGAGAGTTTAGGACGCAAGATTTGATATTAGGAATTGCATTCATGATTCTATAAATATTATAATCTAAAGAGTGAAACAAAATTCCAGATATAGTATATACATTAACATATAAAATGAAAATGACCTAATTTTCACAAAATCGTGATGAGGATATCCAGAAAATCATGTGAGTTCTCATTTAACAAAATCACGGATAATAGCCCTAGAGTAACCAAAGTATTGGGAGTTGACCAGGGTACTTTATAGAAAAAGATGAACTGTAAGAACCAGCAGTGGCGAAGCTAGGAATTCACTCTAGTGGGGGGCATAAATTTTAAGAGAGAGAGAGAGAGAACAGGGTTTTAGCATACACCTTGTCTTTTTCTTTTTTTTTTTTGTGGTGGGTGGGGGGGGGGGGGAGGAAGGACTCAGATCACCGCCTAGCCTGGGGAAGGAACATGGACGGAGAGGAGACACGGACGGAGGTCCGAGTATTCGAGAATGGCCATACGGTGCAGCTTGTGTGCGGGACTGCGATCTGCGAGAACTGCAAGCCTAAGAGGTGTAGAGGTGGGACGAATTGAACGAGATGAATCAGTTTTTTTTTGTTAAATTACACTTTGCCCCCTTGAAATTTAGCTCAAAAACACTTAACCCCCCTGTAGTTTATTTTGTTCCAAATTGCTCCCTAAAGTTTGAAATGTTTGCACTTTGCACAATACCCCTTTTGTCAACTACTTAATTACCTCATTTGGTGATTTTAATCTGATCAAAATAGAAATGAAGAGGGCAAAATGTAGTTCTTTAACTATAGGGGGGTTAAGTATTTTTGAGCTAAAGTTCAGAGGGGGCAAGTGTAATTTCTCTTTTTGAAATCTAAGTGAGGGCACTTGCCCCCACTGGGCCTTAGTCGGCTCTACTAGTGAGAACTAGCAGAACATGCATTACAGAAGGTGCACGTATTTTTCTTTTAAAACACCCATATAAACTAGTAACACAGATAAGTAAGACGAAGGCATTAAGCATTCGAGCCTTCTATGGCAAATATTAATCAAGACTTAATGTCGGAAAGAAAAAGCAGTAGCTTACATAGCTGGAGGTTCGATTTTTAGCACAAAATGCAAAGTACGTATCAATTGCCATAAATTGACGTTGATTGAAGCACATGCAGAACACTTTCGCAACAAAAAATATTTTTCTTAAAGAAGAAATGTGCTGCAAAAGTTTCATACCATCTCACATAAACATTTCATTAAAAAAAAATCAGACTCAATAAGGGTGAAAAAGAGGAAAGTAATAAGGAATCAAGGGCCATAGGGACCAAAGATTATGCTGAGCAATGTTAGAAAAAAATAGTCGCAAAAACAACTTAAAAAGGTTAGCTTCGTCAACGCCAACCAAATAATGTATATATCGATTGGCTATAGCGAGGTGCCTGAGGCGCTTGCATGGCACGTTGGCTGTGTTCTAAAAAGCGGCCTAGGCGCTAGAAGGCCCCCCACCGCCCAGCCTAGTCCTAGGCGGTGCCAGTGTTTTAAGTATCGTTATTGCTGTCGATATTGCCAAGTTGCCCGGGGGAAAAATCAGGGATATATCGCTATTTATCGTCAAATATCGCTAAAAATTAGGAAAAAGAGGAAAAAATAAAGATTTTTTTAGAGGAATTTTCTATATATCCCTTTAGGATGTATAAATACACCATTAAAATCAATAACATACAAAACACAATCATTTACACTAGGGGACACTCAATTTAGGCTCTATATATGAGTCTGTGAAATGTCCAACACTATCTATGAACTGTTAGAAACTTTGCAACAGTCTGCGAATTAAACAATCACAATAAGATTACACACACTATGAAACATGATAAAACATATCAAAACACATATGGTTCGCAGTACATAAAAGCATATCACAAATTTATAACTCATAAAGTATAAGGCATAATAAACAGAAAGCATCTCACAGACTGACAGTACATGGCATAGCATAATACTCTGAAAATTATTTAAGCAAAAAAATTTCAAATTTGGATAGCAAGTAGATTGGATGTGTAGTATTGACTCTATTGAGTCTATTGACATACTAAAATTTCATTAGGGTCTATTGGGTTTAAATAGATAAAACTCATGGATCCCAATTAATTTCATGATAATTATGATGAATCACATCAAACTTGATGTGATTCATGTTTATAAACTATTCTTCACGAAGATCTACTTAAGAAATTTAAGAAATAAATTTTTTGTTTGAAAATATACCTAAACTTAAAAGTTTGGAAGAAACCTCAAACCGTGAAGAGAAGTTTCAAATCCACCAAGAATAACAAATGGAGGGTTTGGCGATATATCGGCGATATTTTGACTTTTTCCCCAAAACAAGATAATTTAGTCTGTTTTGATGTCAGAGCTTGGGGATATAGCGATATATCTCTATATATTGCCGATATTTTAAACCATGGGGACGGTGCAGAAAAGCAGCACAGGCCTCTAGGCGGTTCCAGGTGGGTCTAGGCAGGGCTAGGCGGCCGCCTAAGCGGGCCTAGGCAATAGAACATATATAAATGCTATTCTATTATTGGTAATTATAAATTTATCGTTTGGAATGTACTAATATTATGGATATTATGATATTATCTGAGAGATAATATCATGCTTGCTTTTGTTCTTGTTAATCTTGAGTTTATGGTTATGTAAATGATACATGCTCTTTTAAATAATAGTTGGGATAATCTTGAATTTATAGCAGGTTAAAAAATATATATCATATATAACATCAAAATAATAATAAAATTAATTAAAAAACACAAAAACGTATAGGCGCCACCTAGGCAGGCCTAGGCGCTAGAAGGTACCCCACCGCCCGATTAGCGCCTAACACTTTTTAGAACATTGCATGTTGGTCTCCCAATGCTAGGCAATAGAAATATTGCTAACGTGACTTGACCTCAAAAGGACATAATGAAAATTGGCATAAATGTAAGGCTTCCAAAGGGAGATGCAAAATCGTAAAGAGATCAAAACTCCTTATTGGACCCAAAAAAAAATTGAAGACTAGAATGATACCAATCTTATCCTATCCGACATATGAGTCATTTTAGGCACAAAATTTTTGACACTCATTATGATTTTCAAGTCAAGTATCCATGAACTAAAGAAACAATCAAAACAAATTTGGTTTGATAACTGTTTTAATATACAAAAGAAGAGCACAACTGAAATATTCTAAACAACTAATCAAAATAAGAGTGTAGCTGAAAGATTCTACACAAATAATCTCAAATAGCAGTCAGTGCCTTTAAGGAAGTACCAAATTTGGAAGGATAAGGCGTTGCAAATATCTCCGATGAAAATCTTACCACATCACAAGCATTAGGCTACAACGATAGAACCAGCATTTTTGCGTGTGCAAGCAAGGGGGAAGTGATGAACGGGCATTCATAGAGCATTAAAAACATATATAAGCTCAAAACAATTCATCAATTTCAAGTCCAGGTTGAGTCCATTATGTGTCTTTTTTTTAATTGCTTCTTCGTTATTGTGCATTTAAGCACTTATTTTAATTTTTAGAGTATTTTAGGATTTTTTTATTTTTCCAGCGACTTCTTGTAATTTTAGAAAAGGATGAAATTTGATAAGTTGAAATTTTTTAAAAAAAGTTCAACAGTAGATAAAGTCCAGCGGACAACATACCAAAATTGTATGAACTAGAGCTTCAACATCTTTTTTTTGTGTGTGTGTGTGCACAGTCGTGAGGGGAGGGGGGGGAGCCCATATAATCTAGGGGTGGCAACCCTATAGGAAAACCAAACTATTTTTAAGGAGATGAAATTGGGTTGGGCTCCTATAGCATTAGACTAAGATAAGAAAATGATTTACATCTAGAAAGAAGTGTCCAACTATTAATGCTCCTAAATATGTGTCAACATATCATTCTACTAGATTTTGCATGCAGAAAATGAATCAAAAAATATTCCAAAAACCAGGAAATAAATATAGGAAATAGCCAAAAAATCATTCAAAAATCAAAAGAAACAAATATCCTAGACATTAATTGATAGATACCAAAAGATACAGAAAACTTGTGGAAAACCGTAGAAATCCTATTAGGAGTGACAATGGAGCCTGGAAACCATATTACCCGACCCGAACCATACCAGATCCAGATAAAATTCAGGTATGGTGTGGATATTGTATATGTAACTCGGATAAATTTTGGGTATGGTTATGGGTTCCCCAGTATCCATACATGTACCTAAATTCATACACAACCTATATAACGTACATACGTGCAGTAAGGGTCGAACACAAAAGTCGAATACAAACGAATAATAACTGAAAGGATATACTTCGTTATATACTCCTTTGACATATTCTCTATGTTTTTAATAGCTTTAGATTGTGAATCCATGTCCCCTTTTACTCATTTTCCGCAAATTTTCATAGTTTTCCCAATTGTCTCTATAGTCGTTTGTCAAACAACTCCATATTCGATTTGTTTGGGAAATTGTTATAGGCATTGTGGCATTTTTTTTCTTTTATTTTTTGTTATTTTTTTGTTTCTTAGAGATGATCTAATTTTCTATTTATTGTTTTTTTTTCATTACTTATTCAAAATGGATTGAAGAATACCTTTAAAGTGAAGTCTTGCAAAAAAAAAAAAAAATTAAAAACCTGATCTTGTAAGGAAAAATCTAAACTACGTGTGATACATACCCAAAAGGGCCAAAACCGAATCCAACCTATGCGTAAAGGACAGGTATGGATCCTACCCCTATCCTTAAAAACTGTCATAAATGAATATACTGTTAAATTCAATAGATGTCAAGATGGGAAGTGAATAAGGTTGAATGCAATTATTGAGAAAAGCTGCCAAGGATAAAGGTCTAAAATACAGAAGACATAAGATTATATATATAGCATGAAAGGCCTTGGTCAAAGGATGGCAAAGAGAAACCTTTTAAATCAATTATATAGGGAAGTGGGCCGAGGGTAAATGCATCTTATAGAATTAGAAACAGGTGAATGAACTTGAATGTGCTTTTCATGGTGCTATGTGGATAATGCATGCTTTTAAGACCTACAAAAAATATCTATAATATCGCAAGAAGGCCTGCATGGTCTCATATTTCGGTCGAAATTGTGAAATTTCAATGAAATATTTTGGTTTCGGCTAGGACCGAAATGAAATGAGGGTCGAAACCAAGGTGACTAGCCATTTCGGTCAATTTTTGTCCAAATTTGGCCAATTTCGGTTTCGACTTTCAGAACTGGAACTATAAATTCCAGTCTATGTAGATCGGAATTTCAGTCAATTTCGGTTTCAAAACCGGAACTATAAATTTCAAATTTTCGGTTTAGGTTTGGACCGAAACCAGACATGAAACCAAAATTTAAAACCTTAGGCCTACAGTGCTATATGATCCAGAACTTTGGGCAACAAACAGCATCCAGAGCACATAAATATAAGCATGGCATAGAAGAAAAACATTGAGGAGGATGGGTGGTAAATCCAAATAAGACAGTGGTGATTATTACTTCAAAGGAAGTGTGGTAATACCATAAGTTGGGGAAAAAGTAATGGAGATAGGACTCAGTTGAATATGTGCATGCCGAATAAAGTTACATGGAGGCATTAAAAGAAGACTTCATGAAGTCAAATAGTAGAGGAGAAGAACAAAGACCACATGGACGGAGTATGTCAAGAAAGGACTTGGAATGCTAACAGTGACTATGGTCATAGCACTTGATATAACTTACTATTTTCGGATCTAACCACCCACCTCAATATGCTGCTCTTAACAATGTCACTTTTGGATTTAATTCATAACAAAAACTCTCTACTTAAGACATCTCTACTTAAGAAGTCTATGCATGTGCACTCATTTAGCTAAGCGTCCTTAATTTTGCAATGCAATGATTATTTCTATACACGCAGCATGGCCATTGACAAAGCTCAATACTTGTATTCCCAATACTTAAATAAGTACTTAAATAAGTTCATGAAACATAGGTCAGCACATAAAAGATTATATATGATGTAAAGGATTGAAAAGATATATAGTAATTTTGAACTGATCCAAGCAGAGAGAAAAAGCAAAATATCACAGGTTGACACAATTGAACTCAAGCATGGAATAAGTGAAACAATGTGAGGAATTGCAATATCTGGAAAGATATGAATCTACCTATTATTCGAAATAGAATTGATGTGATAATCATGAGCATGAGCATATATCCTTCGACATCTAGCAACAGTACTCATTTCGTGGCTCACCACCTATACATACAGATAAATGTACAGAGCAAATATTAGTGATTTAATCAACAACAGTAACAGTATGCCATCTATCTCATGGCTGACCACTTACATATAGAGACAATGCATGCAACAAACACAACAAAAACAACATATTACATAATTAACGAAATCATATGATGAAGGCAATGGTATGTTGTTTCATTTTGGCCCTTTGGATTATTTGTGCCACAGAGATGCATGCAATTACCTATATCAAACATTTCCTTCTACCCTCTTCGTCTAGACCTTTTCCCGGTCTAGAGGAACCATGGAGGGTTGATCCCCGATTGCATGAGCTTAAGATGTGTAACCAATAAGCTCCCTACTCACCAGCTGGCCTTTTATGTTTCTCGTCAAGCCCCTTTCTTGCCAAGTTGCCTTGGTCAGGCTTTGACACCTATATTATTAGATTGACATCAAGTTGATAGCCAATTGAAAAATTCTTCTCATTTGTAGAGCCTTCTTAATTAGAGTTGTGCTTCAGTCCACCCTCTTAGTGTGATAAGACTTGGATGATGATGATCATATGATGACAACAAACCATTTTCATACAGGGAGGACGGTTATGGAGCACGACTTTGCAAGAAGGCCTCACTGTTTCATTGATCAGAATTTTTTGACCAGCAGTCAACCCACCGATGGACTGTGTCAAGAACTCAGACATATACCAATTGGCAGGTAAGGGTGGGGCTGCCACAAAAGATAGGAACGAGAACGTCAAGAAGTAGAGGTTAAGGAGGAGGGAGGAGAGAGAGAGGATGATAAGAAAATTTGTATTATTTAAGGTAATAAATACCTTAATATGAAATTTTAAATGGATATTTTGCTTTACAATTCACTTATGCGATTTTATTTGACTTAAACCTCATACAATTTGTGTAGGTGATATGTTTCTCATAAGATTGATTATGATTTAAGAAAAATGTGACCTGATGCCATGAACATGATAATAGTTCATAGTCTGCTTCCTGTCTTAAGCAATCACGGCTGCAAAGTGCAAACTGTAACTACCTTGCCATAACTGAGTAATTCTAACCATTCCGAGAGATAATCAACTCTAAATAACTGAAAACAGAAGATTATTTTAAAGAATGATTTATGTCTGAAATATACCAGCATGCCCTTCCTCTGTGAATGTGTTGTGAGTTTGAACGGTCTTGCATGTGTGATATATCATTTTTTGTATCGCTAGACTGGTTTGAGTACAACTACCTCAGGTAAACGTAGTGATGGAAACCCTCCAGGAGGAAATGCGAAGTCATTGCTTAGATGATTGTAGGGCCTTGGGGAAAATCCACCATTTGAAAAACACATTCCAGGACTAGCTTTACTTGAGCTTGCAATACAGCCATTTGCTGGATTTTCTGAGGCCTCCAAATTCAACTTGGAAATTCTTTTAACATTCTTTTCTTGCACCTGTACAGACTCAAAAGAAACAGCAGACATAACAGCGGATTTAGAAAATGGGCATTATAACAGGTAGTACTTGGAAAAAAACCCGGTCAAAGACTATAAGCCAGAAAAAATAGTCAACCATTGCAAAATCACTTCCCAAAATAGCAGTAATATGGCACTAGAAGCAAGCATTTGAAGCCAATTTGTTTCATAGATCAATCTCGTTTTGATCCTCAAAGACCTGTAACAGCATGTGAATTCCTGTTTCTTTTTGTTTTTTCGTAGGAATTGGAGGGTAAACACCACTAGAACTCTTCTAGTAAAAAGGAAGATGATAAATAAACAGGGCTTAACAGCTAAAACGACGAAGACCACACTACTGGAAACGTAGATCCAGTAAGAATGGTATATAACTATATAAGTGATCTGGAGGGATTCAAGGGAACCAAAACTCTACTATAACTAAAGAAGATTCATTTCATAGTTTGAGTTGCTTTTTTACATTGGCTTCCAGCCTAGCATCAACCCACAACCTTTCTCAACCGGGCTTTGGACTGCATTGGCGTTTATTCGAAGCAAAACTCCACTACACAAAATAGAAAAAAGCAGACTTCCGAAGGAAGAAAAAAAAAAGTCCATAATAATTCTTGCACAAAATTAAGTAACATATCGCACGTTTCTCAAGATAATATCAGAAATTCATAAGACTTTTAGTAAAACAACTAACAACATATTATAATCTTAATCCAAAATAACCATCATAAATTAAACTTCCTCTGTTTATGACAAGACCTTGTGATTTCATTTCGTCATTTGAGATTGATCTAATTTAGGGTATGATTAGGTTAGATTGAGTCCAAGTATAGGTTAGAATTTAATTTTGTTCAAGTTGATAGGTTCATGATGTAATTTGGGATAGGATAAGACACGATCGAATCCAAGTTTAGCTTAGATTAAACTTTAGTCGAGTCAAGTTCTTACCTTAGAATTTTATGTAGTTTTATATGATGTTTAGGCTTTTTACTTAATTTTAAGTTATCCACGCATCACAGCCCGACCCTTTTTTCCAAGATTTTATCAATTTAATTTCTATGAAGTCCCCTATTTGGTAGCTCCTACAAAACAGATTCAGAATCCCTTAAAAAAGGAATATTTGCCTACCACTTTTTGGTTTCCCAAAGACTCACGCCCAAACATCCAAAAAGAGTCCAACTTCTCTTGTTTCTACACTTTTCCATGAACAATAATAAACAAGAACCACAAAAGAAATACTTTCTGAACAAGAAATGAAAAAAAAATTGAGTTTCGTCCCATGGGCTCTTTTCCCAATTGAAAGGATCGGGAACTAGTTTGTGGCACTCTCCCTCCCTTCTCTCCATTGTGAAATAATAAATGGTCTCTTCTGCCTTCCTTTCATCCAACCTAAGTAATCATTGGCGAAAACTAGTACTAATAAATAAAGAAAATCAAAATTCACTATAATTCTTGTAAGTTAATTAAGTGGTTCGAGGACAGGCATCTAGAAGTTGGGGAAGCATGTTAGCATGCACGCGGGTATGTGCACTTGCTAGGTTGAATGCACGCCCTCCCCTACAGTGTGAATCTTTTCCCCATTGAACGGACTAGGAAACAACAGTATGTGCCTCCCCAACTTTCTCCACCATGTCATAACAACTTCTATCCTCCTTTCATCCACCTAAATAACCATAGGATAAAACTAATCCTAACTATAAAAAAAATTCTGAATTTGTATTATTTCTTGCAAGTTAATTTAGTGCGTCTAGTTGGACAAGTTGTGTCAAATCTATATAAGGACGAGATGGGTTGGTGTAATATATAATGATAATTGAAGAAATAAAGTAGGTTTCTTTGTTCTTCTAATTTAATATCTTTTTTTTTTTGAGGAATTCCTCTACGAGAAGGAGAGGAAGGGGTTAAGCTATATTATTAATAGGAAGGAAAAAAGTTACAAATTACAAATGAAAGAGTTAAGCTCCTTGGAGTGCTTAAGAGAGAAAGCAGTGGACCAGCTACGGATCATCCTCGTAAATTTCGCCCAAACAGCCTCTATAGGGAGTTCAATACTCGAGAATACTCTAGAATTTCGCTCCCTCCAAATGCACCAGCAAAGTCCAATAACTAACAGGTCCCATGCTGGCTTCAAGATACGATTGATGCGCTTCGATCTCCACATAGTCCACAGTGAACGAATGGATCCAAGGTGGCCCTTGATTTGGAACCGGTGCTTCAGCATACGCCATAGCTTCTTCGAGAAGGGGCAACGAAGGAATAAGTGGTCGACATCTTCCCGATGCGAGTGACACAAGGTGCAAGAGATATCCGGGATATTAGGATTGTTACGTTGCCGAAGATTGACTATAGTGAGAAGTCTCTCTCTAATCGCCAGCCACATGAAGATTCTAGTCTTGAGAGGTGCTGGGGAATTCCAGACTCCAGAGATGCTTAGCGATTAGGCAAATAATCCCTCCTGCATTGAAGAAGCGATAAAATGATCTGACCAAGAAGACTCCGGAAGCTTCCCACTTCCAAGAAGAGGAATCTTTACCAGGACCAAGGGAGAAAGAAGATAAGATCTGATAAAAATCATCCAGCTAGGCTTGCAATGCCGGTGTAATAGACCTCCTGAATTTGACGGCCCAAGAGAAGCTACCTTGGGACCCCGATACCTGAGACCGAACCGAAGCATTATGGTCCCAAGCTAAAAGTCATAGAGATCAGCAAAAAGAGTCGCTAGACTAATGTCATCAACCCATTAGTCGGTCTAGAACTTGGTATTTCTTCCATCTCCTAGGATCAGCCTCGTGCCACACTTAAAAGAAGTTTCGACTTTGCAAATACCCTTACAGAATGGAGAGATCTTACCAGATTGACGGCTCTTCTCTTGTAGGGGAGAAAAACATCGAAAATACCGATCTCTAATAATATTAGACAAATGGTCTCCGTGGTCATTCTGAAGCCTCCACCACCATTTACCTAGAAGCGCCTTGTTGAAATCCTTCAGATCCAGAATACCTAGTCCCCCTTGCTTTCTCGATTTACACGCCATACCCCACTTAACAAGATGGTATGATCCTGAAGAGCCATCTGCTCCTTTCCAAAGGAAATTGCTGCGGATGCTATCGATCTTTCTAATCACCCAAGCAGGAGTGAAGAAAAAAAAAGCATGGGCATCGGAAACTTAAAGATTAGATAGATCAATCCCGATAATTGTGAAGGCACTCAGAAATGCTAATGGACGATACAGACGAGTGAACGTACAATACGACAGCGGTGGGGACATCGGTCGACGGCTGACGGTCATGCATGGGCAAGCGGGTCGTTGTCGGGGGTGATGCGATCTGGTGGTTGGCGTGTGGGAGACATGTTCCGATCGTGGGCTCCAGAGGGAGACGAGAGAGAGGAGGGAGAGAATTAGGATGAGAGGTAGCTGATGATGAATACGGGGGGGAAACTATGGCCGTCGTACGGTTTTCCGCTAATAGTCGATTGATGGCTGACTTTTGAGTGTGTCGTGCACTGTAGCATGTACAACTATCCCGTAAGTATTGTTTTAAGTATAGAGTAGAGAGAAAGAGAGAGAGAGAGAGAGAGAGAGAGAGTCGACACAGAATGTGGTGACAAAGTTCGACCGAAGCCTATGATTCTGTGTGGTAAGAAGCAATCTTGAATCCATTATCTCTAATTGTAGAGTGACCTCGATAGGCCGAGCGTCACTTATACAAGCAATCAAAGAAAAGAAGACAGAAGGGTAGACGAGGAGATCGATTCTCAGTCAGAGCTTTGCAACTCTTACTAACTGAAGAAAGAACTCTGGAATGGAAAATAGGATATCGAATAAGGATCCGATCTAGAATATATGTTTAACTGGCTATTTATAGAGTTTTGGGAGTACCCAGGGCTCTGAGAATATCTTTGGGGGATCTTTACCGGGCCCAGGACCGTCTTCTTGCGGGTCCCACTATCGTCTTCGTAGGCCCCAGGCAGGGCTGACAGGTCCCACTATTGTCTTCCTGGGCCCCAGGCAGAGTTGGCAAGTCCCACTATCAGGCGTTAGCCAGATTTTGCACCCACAACGATAATGATCTTAACAAAGATGTGATAACTAACAACGAATAGTAACAAAGATTTGACTGTAGCCCGAGGTCTCTCCCCTCAATCGATTCTCACCAGGAAACCCTATGAGAAATTGATTTCTTACATTCATTCATAGCATAATGGCCAATGATGGCTACATGGGGTATATAAAGAGACACTCAAAAAACCCTATTCGCTAATGGGCTGAAAATTATAACTTGGTCTTACATCATGCAGAACTTTAACCCAATAATAATTTCAAAATTGCATAAATAAATGATTAGTATAAAAGTAATAAAAAAAGGGCCCAACAATATATGGGCCAACAACTAGTGCCATCTCCAAGCCATAGCTCAAGGGTGGGGTATTCCTCCTCGTGTAAACGGGAGTAGAATCCGATCGAACCGGGTCAGTTCCCCCATGATTTTAATAATACCAATTTGGTATCAAAGCCATAAGGTCCTCGCGAACACCCAGAATCATCGTGCAATGAAAGAAGGATGGAGACTTTGACAAGCCTATGGATTTTCTGTAGAAGATGGACTCTTGCAAATCACACAAGAGAGATCGGACAGTCACAAATGAGCCAAAAGAAGATCAAGACGAGGAATCGTAGGTCGGTGATAGTCTCCCTCAACAGATACACTAGAGTTCGGAGATGATGACATAGTGATCAAAGAGACACTAAAACTAAATCCATTGTGGATGAAACAATTAGATGGATAGCATCATCAACAAAGAACAAAGGATGATTATGTTGTCGATAATCTTCCCATATGCATTAAGCCTACAACCAACGTGGCAAAACTGGTTGATATAAATGAAGTACACCGATATTCGCATCACTTTGATTGACGATTTAGTGCTCCAAAACTCCCTGACGGAAATTGCCGCCTTCAAGGTTTTTTGGTCCATTTAATGAGGGGTAGAGAATCCAAAGATCCAGATCCAAACTCGGATCAATTGCTCTACAATTGACAACCCACTATCATTATCATCAAGATCTAGCAATCAAATGGTAAGATTAAATGACATTAAAGGGCACCATTAGTTGATCCAGATCCGATGGTACTGGACGATCTTGAAGACCTTCTAAACAGACGCCTCGGAAGAGACTCACACAGCGAAAGTGTCCGATGCAGTTTAGGGTTAGTATTAGGTTGTAGATTAATATATTTTTTGGCCAAGTCAATCTTTAGTTTAGATTTAAAGAATCACAAAAACAAAACAGGCACAACGATTTTAATTATAACCATCAAGACAAAGTGTCACTGTAATGAGTATAAACTAAGGAAAATCTAACGTGGTATAAATGTCCACCAAACACACTGTATATATCTTTCTAACATAAAACAGTGGTAATTGGAAAATACACATGATATACGAGAATAAACATTTCCCTGGAATAGACTTCCATATCTAGGTTGACATAGAATTCGAACTAATGTTCATATGGACCATGACTGCACTGAACACTCCAAATAAAGAAAAAGCATGTCATCCAGTAAATTTGGCACAACAATGTGCACTAATGTTACTATAACCTAACTGGAAAACGATTGATGCCCACATACTGCGTGTTGACAAAACCATCACATAATCAGCAAGTTGACACAGAGTAAGAATCAACCAACATGCTAGATGGGAACAATAAAGAATAGCATATCAGATAATATTGATTCCACCAAAACAAGAACATAAAGAATAGATTACCAACACATTCAGTGGGGAAATAAAAACAACAAATTGCAATAAAGGGAGGACTATCCTGGATAGTGTTGCAACAGTTCAAGAGATCCTATACCACATGAAGGAGCAGAAAGAAGAAGGGATTGTAATGAAACTTGACTTCGAGAAAGCTTTTGACAGGCTACACTGGTCTTTCATCATTGACACCTTAAAAGCTAAAGGGTCTCGTCCTATATTGCTATCTTGGATTCTCTCTTGCTTATCCTCCTCGAAGATTTCTTGCTTCATTAATGGCATTTCGGGCGGTTAGTTTTTGATGAGGAAGGGATTGAAGCAAGGTTTCCCTTTCTCTCCTTTCCTATTCATTATCGTTGTAGACACCTTTGATGCTATCCTGTGCCAGGCTTCTGAAGCTAACCTCTTCTCAGGGGCACGAGGTAACTCCTGGTCTATTACCAATCTCCATTTCGTTGAAGTCACCATTATCTTTTGTCAAGCCAAACCAGAGCAGGTTCTGGTTCTCAAGATCATCCTTTATGGCCACGAATTTTGTTCCGGCCTCCGCATCAATTTCGCCAAATAGTTTCTCTTCTATGAGGGTCCGAACACGAACACAGGGGAACTGCTAGCGTCTATGCTCAACTGCCAGTTGGACAGCCTCCCTTTCAAATACATAGGCCTTCCCCTCAGCAACACCAGGCTCAAAAGGCAGGATTGGCACAAAGTGATAGAGAAAGTAGAAATGCAATTGGCTGGGTAGCAAAGCCGTCACCTTTCCCTCGGCCATTCCATCCTACTACCTTGCTTTCTACTTCTTCCCGGAATGGGTCATCAAGCGTATTGACTCCATTCGCAGTTCGTTCTTATGGAGAGGACAGGAAGGAAAATCAGGCTCTTATCATTTGGTCAACTAGGGGGTAGTTTGCAAATCCAGGGATCAAGGATGTCTCGGTGTTCGCAGTCTGCGTGACTTCAATAAAGTCTTGCTAGGTAAATGGTAGTGGTGCTTGCAACACAGCCAAGATGATATATGGTCTCGGGTTATCAAGAAGAGGTACTTCAAGCGCTTCTACCCTGTTCAAGCCCGGAGTCAGAGATCGGGTAAGATTTCACCATTTTGGAAAGGTATCCAATGGGTAGCTTCCAAATACAAAAGTGGTACCAAGTTAATCCTGGGGGATGGTCACAGTATCAAGTTCTGGACGAACCAGTGGGTTGGTGATATATCTTTGGCCACTCTTTTCTATGATCTCTTCCTCATTGTGTGGGACCAGAAGGCATCTATCAGGTCTCAGACCTCGACTTCCTCTGGTATCACCACCTGGTGAGTCAAATTATGCTAAACGATCTCGGGCGACCAACAGGTTCAACTGTAGGAACTACACCAACTCCTTGATCGATTCTCTCTCTCTCAGACAGCTGACTCTTCCTTTTGGAAACTCTCCCCCTCCAGCGCGTTCACGATTAACTCTTTCTACAAGTTTATTAATAGGGGTGGCCTGATTTGCCCAGTGGCCTCTCATCTTTGGAAATCTCTGGCTCCCCTCAAATATCGCATCTTAATGTGGCTGTCGATCAGAAATATACTACTGACGAAGGTCCACCTCCTACATCGGCACCACCCGGGGATCTCTGAAGTCAACTGCGTTTTCTGTAGTATACACAGAGAGGACATCAACCACGTATTGCTGCATTGCCCCTTTGCTAAAGTTCTTTGGAGACGTCTCAAGACTACTCTCAGGGTGCGTGGTCATCCGAGATCTATTTTCTCTCTCTGGACTTTGTGGCGCAAGAAGAGGATCAAGAAGGACCTTCGTGTGGCTTGGGATTTTCTATCTATCTGAACTTGCTGGGCTATCTGGAAAGAACGAAACTCTAGAATATTTCGGAATAAATAGGCTTCGGTCGATGAGACTTGTTCTTTCATCGCTCAGTTGGCAAAGGATTGGAGCTCAGGATTTTCTCCTCAATCTTTGTCTTTGATTTATCCCTTATTCTGCTTCTATAACTCCCTTCCTATTCTTATTTTAATACTAGCTTGGGGTATGGCTTAACCCCATCCTCTCCATCTTGGAGAGGAATTCCACTCAAAAAACAAAACAAATTGCAATAAGGTTGATTATATGCAGGAGGAAATAACGCTCTTCTAGTTTAATTTGGAAAAGTAATATAGCTGCTTTGGCAATAAAATTGTTTCCATGGAGATGAACATGAGGAGCACTCTAACATCATATTTAATGGAAAAGACATTTTGAAAAGCTTGATATGTGTGGTGCAGATGTCCAATTACGACACAGATTTTATCTCGGAAGGAAAAACAAATGCAAAATAAAACGTACGCCCTACCTTCCAAAATTTGACTGTTTTGTCATTAGTGGAAAGAAGAAACAGAGCACCATTAGCTGTTTGACACCATCGGATCTTGTTGATCTTCTCCTCTATTTCCAAGCTTTTAAGATAGTCAAACTGGATGCATAAACATGAGACTTGTCCACATTATAGGATTCATCAACATACACAGGATCACAATTCGCAAGTACTCATCCAGCAGAAAATACCTCGGGTTCATGGCTCTGAAATTCTGTTTTGTAGCGGAACTCGGGATGCCTCCTCATTAGATAATTTTGCCTCTCTAGATCCCTTCGAGAGCCATGCTACATATCAAATACCAAAAGATGTGAAAAATGATGAAAAAACACAAGATAACGAATAGCAGCAAAGGTTAGTTGTTGAACATACATCCTTAATGTCTGTCCTTTCAAACAAAACAACGCGGCCTCCACGATCCCCAGTGGCAAGATAGTCCCCAGATTTATGAAATTCTATTGCTGAGATAATGTCAACTGCAAAAAGTAAAAGGGTGCTAAGATTTCAACAAGCAAACTAATCCTTTGCAAAGCCAGAAATGACATCTAGTAGCAACAACAATGACATAGGATACTGATTCAGGAAAGCAAAAGGAAATTCATCACAAAAGATTGGGCATCGTCCAATAAATAAGACGTTATCAAGTGGAAAATATAAATAAGGCACGTATGTATATAACAATTCATCAACTGGGTCCTTAGCAAAAGAACAAAGTATGATTGAGACAGAGAAAAGGACAAGCCCAGGATGAAGTTGTTTGGGTTGTCGAGGAATCGTTGTCCGTGACGCAAATGCAATGCCGAAGTTTGCTTTGGAACTCGGGACTCGGGAGCTGCTGAATCAAAAATAGGTTGATAATGGAAGTCGTATTTGTTGTGCATGTGAGGTGCAGGACAGTGGGATGCATAGAGTGGAAACGCACATGGTGAAGCCAAGCGTGGAACTCCCATCGAGGTCCCACTTGGTACAAGCCTTTGAGAATCTGTGCTGGTATGGAACAGTGCGGAGGATTGAGGCTAACTTGTTCTTACGAGATACTAGTACAGGAGAGCGATGATTGAATCGAGGCATTGGACAACCAGAGGCATAGCATGAGTGCATGGTGGAGTTGTACATTGGCGAGGGATCAATGTAGAGGCACTTGACGAAGCAAGTGTTGAACTCAAAACCGTGTTGGGAATCAGGGTTGTGTGGTAATTCGGTATTACCTTTATACCGGAAGTTCGTTGTTGGGGGTGTACAGGGTGAAACACGAGCAAGACCAAGTGTAAGGAGTGGGTTTTCAAAAGAGGATCCACCGTTGGAGAGCTTATTGGGGAGTTGGAGAACCAAATCAGATGGTTTGTTGATTCATGGTGGCCACTCCTATCTTTGAATAACAGGAGTTAAACCTTGGCGAGAATTGCCAAGGAGTGCCACTCTGCTTAATTTATGGATGGTTACTTTCATATCATGCTTGCTAATTAAAGATATTGTGGGTAGTAGTTCCATAACTTAAGGCGGAGTCCAAAGTCGGAGTTCTCTCAGGTGGTGGGCACTTGAGACCGGTTTAGCTCTATGGATGAGTCAGTTTAGTATTCGAAGATAGTCCCAAATTTTGAGAAGAAAGACAAGGAAGCCAAGTCCAGAAGAATTTGGATCTGATCCAGAAGAGCTAGGCTATAGTGACAGCTTGGGTTGGTCTGTGAACGGGTCGGTATGGTGTTCAGATAAAAGCCTCATAAGTTAGGAAGGATATATAAGTCTGGAAGGACCTGGAGCCAACTCGGGAACTTTGGAAGTGTCGATTTCACTTGGAGCGTAGACATGGGCATCAACAATTTTGAAGAGGAGGGGGGATCTATCAGGGTCTGATATTTTCGCGATCCTGGATTCCTGAGGAAATTAAGGGTTCGGGGAGGGGGAAGAAATTTTGCATACGAGGGTAAATGTGCAAATCCCACTTTGAACCTCGGTACTTGCAAAGGGGAGAATGTCATGCATATATAGTAAGAGGGGCAAGGGCGCTTCTACAACACCAATTCCCCAACATCTTGCTCGCAGGGTACGAGCAAGGCCATGACAGTTGAAATTGGGACACAATGCCATGCCCAAGTGTCATTGTGCTATGAAGGCACTTGGGATGTGGTCGGTCGGACAAGCTGACTGGCATCGCGTAGTAGGTGGGACCAGAAGGCTTTCTCTTGGTGGATTGGCTTGAAATTACCATATCCATGATCAAAGCTCTGTAGTGGAGCCAACAAGCAGCAAAGGATAGTCAAGTCAGGCTTAGCCAACCTTAAAGGCAAATCTCGTGCGTCAGTGCATGCAGGGATCCACGGTGCTAAAGGGACATACAGCAAGCACCATGCTTGCAGGATCTGTGTCAGAATATCAAATGCCTTGGAATTGGACTAAGGAATTGGACGACGCAAGCATCGGTCCAAAGAGAGATGGTTGCCAAGGGATATGTTGTTATTAATCCACCAGGTACGAATGACATAAACATAAAGCTTTGGTATTGCGAGAGCCCGAGCAATCCTTGTGCAGGGCATGAAGGCTTGCTCGTCTAGACACGGTGGGCTTGGATCGTGTAAGGTTCTCATGTGTGCATGATGGCACAAGAAGGATGTCGTTCAATACAGCTGGCCGGCGACATGGATATGAGATTGTTGAATAACTATTCACAATGCGGATTGTGGTTAAGCGTCAGTTAAGGTGTGAGCATCATGCAGCCATTGGATTCGATGTAATGCGACAAGATGGAACAATGGATCCATGACACGAAGCTGGCTAATGACAGTATTGGGATTGGGATTGCCAAAAAGCCACTTTTATGTAGAGACTATGGGATCATACTCGTGAAGGCTACGTGGTGAAATCAGGGGGGCAACCCGGCTGTTCAACATGAGTTTTTGGCTTGGTACACAATGATGGCATGATGTTTATCCATGGCATAGGAGCACAATTGTATTTGACCGAGAGGCAAGACAATGAAGCAACACAGAGGTGCCTGGTATCAGTTGTTCCAAGAGATACCTTTATGCGGCTAAAAGAACTAAAGGGCAATACAGTGTCGCTCAATAGTCGAACAACTCATGTGCATGTAGGTGTACCATAAAGTCCAAGATGGGATGGATGGGTTGAGCGATGTGCACGAGTTGTGCAGAACTTTGGTATTGTTCAAGATTGTTGCGCCTTATTGTGTGTCAAAGAAAAAAGGGACTCGAGAAAGGTTGGCCTTGGCGTACTGTACGATGAGGCATCGCACGGATATTTCGGAAGGCAGAAATTTGATGGTCCCGTGATAACATGAAGACGAACCGAGCCCGAGCTGAGGGTTAGTTATGTCAAGCTGGGTCAAGCTAGGCCGGTTGGTCCCTTGACTTTTCGGGTCAGGTTTCGAGTCAGTGGGCCATGTTTATGCCTCTATAGTAGTCTAACGGTAGTGAACTTTCATATGAGATCGCTGGGAGGTGTCATGCCCTCAAAATGCTTATTTAAATAGCTAAAGTAATGTATGATACGCACTATATGAAATTAGCACGTTAAGTCGACCAAAACAGATGGGATAAGAGTAGATGGCTATGGTCATTGTAAATTGATTACATACTTAAAAAATCCAATGACTTGGGGGCTGCAAAATCATCTAAAAAAAAGACATTTGAAATTCTTATCCCGAAGCGAAGGGAGAAGATTCCATTAGTTAATTTGGTTTTATTAAATTTGCTTGAAACATTGTCCCTCCCTCCAATCCACACATGTTCTCATGCAAAGATCCATAGGGTTCTTTATCGAATCCATGGATCTAAATGATCTTCAAGAAATATATATATATATATATATATATATATATATATATATAGGAACATGACTTTGTATGCTCATGCAAAGAAGACCTCAATGTAGGCTCCTCTATTAACATACATAGAGGTTTCCAAATTTGTTGATTTTTTGTGGATGTGATATCTATATTAAGGTGATCATCCTCACAAAAGATCAGTAAGTTCTGATACCTCTAAGCATTTCAAATAAGCTCTTCAAATTAACAGCTCAAATTGACGGCTGATAAACCTTCTAACATTTTGATGGACCTAGATGTTTCAGAATTTGTTGATCTTTGGTGGATATGCTATCTATAGCAATATGATCACTCTCGCCAAAAATCACCAAATTCTGAAACCTCTAGGTGTATCAAAATGATAGAAATTATATTGTCTGTCAATTTCAACCGTTAATTTGATGAGCTTATTTAAAATGCTTAGAGGTTTCAGAATTTGTTGATTTTATGTGAGGATGATCATCTTAACATAGATATCACATCCATAAAAAATTAACAAATTTGGAAACCTCTATGCATGTTAATAGAGGAGAATACATTGAAGCATTCTTTGCATGGGCATACAAAGACATGCCCATATATATATATATATATATATATATATATATAGAGAGAGAGAGAGAGAGAGAGAGAGAGAGAGAGAGATGCCCTCTCTAGTGTGAGCCATTGGTGAGACCCATTGGTGCGATCCGAGCACTGTGGGTCGCCCAATTTAATTTGTTTGGCTATGATGCATTGTTTGGGCGGTGTATGTATCACACCTAACGGTGCAGATCGTGAAAATCCACATGTTGTTGTGCTTCACTGCATATGTTGCAGTTCTTCCAGTACATATGTTACTAGTCAAGGTCGCACGAAGTGGATCGCACCAAGTGATCTCACTTGAGGAATTCTATATATATATATATATATATATTCAAATTTTAGTATTTTTATATTTTGTCAAAAAACAAATGTGTCGGGACATGTTGGTGAGGGTTTAGGATTTCTGTGTCGAATCTTCTATGATTGAAATATTTCCACTGTTCGATCTCTAAATTCTAATAAGTAGATTGGACCCCCCTTGAAATCTTCGGAGAAGATGTGCAAGAGAGGAGCCCGACCACTTTTGTAAGAAGCGGTTGTGAAGACTTGAATGGTTCCCAAGTGCCCCACCTAGAGATTAGACCACCTAGATCTCTTAGGCGACCTCTTTAACACTAATAAAGGCCAAAATTGAGTAATTAAACATGGTTCTCTATAAGGTGTTCCATCCTTCTAATATCTACTACCCCGACCGAATCATCATTAAGGACGTCACACCTCCCACAAGTAATTTTTCTGAATCATTAGTTGCTATTGACTAGCTGGTTTAAAGATAAATCAAGTCGTTTTATATCCTTCTATACCACCGCCAACCATATAATTTTAGGCCTACTTTTCCCTTACTCATTTAAATGAACCTGCATTCTTCTCATCACAAGTGCCTCTTTTAAACCTTTGTAGTACATGATTAAACCAATGTAATATATACTCCACAGCTTTACCATCTAATGAACTATAGTTCACTAATTTCTAAACTTCTCAGTTTTACCGACTTCTCAATTTTACCGCATATCCACTTCAACATCCTCAATTTTTGCTGAACCAATCAATTTGTGTGAACCATCTCCAAAGCACAACACTCAGTATTAACAAGTAAATATGGAAGTTTGTTCATATGTACTAAAGGCAAATTGTTTTATTTGTGGCACGTAATTTGGAGTCGGCAAACAACGTGTAAGTAGGAATCACATGGAATTACAAACCATCTACATTCTTTTTTAAATGATAAAAATGTTTCTACACTTTTTTTTACTTTCTAAAATACATTTTAGAATAAACTAAGAGGACTACCAAGGTCACTCCTACCAAGTGCATATATAACATCCACCTTGCACAACCAACTTAACTCCGTTCATTACTAAACCGCAAAAGGCAGGTCACTAAAAGAATGCATCACTTCCACCTACACACACACACACACACACACTTTTTATGGCCATCCATTATCCTTGCCATGAAGGAAGAATTTTGCTCTCGCATTATAAAGTAAAATTATGCGAGTGGATTTTGAAAGCAACAGGAATGGACTCTAAAAAGAAGACAACAATCCTTTATGTGACATCTAACAAAGAAAATGGAATCTTAAAAACAGTTTGATTTGACTGACCCATGAGAAGCAATCCAGGTAGGATTTTTTCCTGAATTTTTCTTTTCTTTTCTTATATTGCGGTGATTAAGAGAGGAAAAGGAACAAGAAGAATTGCATTATACCACTTAAACAAAGGAATTTGAAAGTAATATGAATGAACTGTATGAAGAAGACAACAACCCTTTATGTGAGTCATGTGACAACTAGCGGGGAAAATTGAATTTTAGAAAAATAAATAAATTTGACTGACCCATGAGAAGCAATCAAGGTGGTATTTTTATCTTGGATTTTTTTTTCTTTTGTTGTATCACAGTGATTGAAAGCGGAAAAAGAGCAAGAAGAATTGCATTATACCACTTGAACAATTTGGGTGAAGCACCGGTCTCAACAAAATGGGTGAAAGGGACAAACACAATAACATGCAACTTTACTAAAATCAGCCATGTAGAGTCGTATTGAATGTTGATATAGGTTTCCGGTAGCCCGAAATACATTGATGAGATAGCCTTATGTGGAATCTTGTGGTGTGACTTTGAGTCTTCATGAATCCATGATATTTTAGAGGTGTTTGATCTAATTATACATAATTTGCAAGAAGAAGCTAAAGTGGTGTGGGCTAAATTGTGGGTTAATGTTGCAATAGGTAATTTGAGTATTAGAGCTCTGCCAAATTCAAAAATGTATGTGGACAATAAAAGTTGTGAGCGCTATGGCTTCTTAAGCATGAAGTCTTCCTTTGACCAATGTGCTAACTGCTAAGTTTCAATGTGTCAACAGATGATTATGTTGGTTTGTTGTGCAGCCATGGTTTGCAAATCATTCTTTAGAACAGCAAAGCCTCCCCTGAAGGGCATATTTTTATCACTCGTTATCAATGATTACAAGCTCTTTGTTATATAAATGCCATTTTACGAACAATATCATGTCTCCGGCTTGTCTTAATCATCTATTACATGAGTAAATTAGAGAATCAGATCCCAATAATTAAACGACTACATCATTATAAGTCCTTTATTATCTGTAATTTGAAACAATACTACACAGTATTTGCCATCAAAGAACATTCGGGCCAATTTCTCAACTCCTAGATCCTAAGGGGAAACTGAATTCCCAAGTCGATATCCTACCAATGATTCAAAGTAAAGACTATTAAATTAAGTATAAGGATATGAAAATTGAGCTGATGGTGATTAGTAGCATAATTTTAATGATAACAAATCAATATCTCCACTTACTTCTATTGCAATACTTCCACCCATTGGGCTCGTTTCGAGAGTTTGGAACTTTGGACGATAAATTTGACTGACCCATGAGAAGCAATCAAGGTGGTATTTTTATCTTGGATTTTTTTTCTTTTGTTGTATCACAGTGATTGAAAGCGGAAAAAGAGCAAGACGAATTGCTACCACAGTACCACTTGAACAATTCGGTCAAGCACCGGTCTCAACAAAATGGGTGAAAAGGACAAACACAATAACATGCAACATTACTAAAATCAGCCATGTAGAGTTGTATTGAATCTTGATATAGGTTTCCGGTAGCCAGAAATACATTGATGAGATAGCCTTATGTTGAATCATGTGGTGTGACTTTGAGTCTCCATGAATCCATGATATTTCAGAGGTGTTTGATCTTATTATATATAATTTGCAAGAAGAAGCTAAAGTGGTGTGGGCTAAATTGTGGGTTAATGTTGCAATAGGTAATTTGAGTATTAGAGCTATGCCAAATTCAAAAATGTATGTTGACGTTAAAAGTTGTGAGCGCTATGGATTCTTAAGCATGAAATCTTCCTTTGACCTATGTGCTAGATTTCCATGTGTCAACAGATGATTATGTTGGTTTGTTGTGCAGCCATGGTTTGCAAATCATTCTTTAGAACAGCAAAACCTCTCCTGAAGAGCATATTTTTATCACTCGTTATCTATGATTACAACCTCTTTGTCATATAAATGCCATTTTACGAACAAAATCATGTCTCCGGCTTGTCTTAATCATCTATTACATGGGTAAAGTAGAGAATTGGATCCCAATAATTAAACAACTACATCATTGTAAGTCCTTTATTATCTGTAATTGGAAACAATACTACACAGTGTTTGCCAGCAAAGAACATTCAGGCCAATTTCTCAACTCCTAGATCCTAAGGGGAAACTGAATTCCCAAGTTGATATCCTACCAATGATTCAAAATAAAGACTATTAAATTAAGCATAAGGTTATGAAAATTGAGCTGATGGTGATTATTAGCATAATTTTAATGATAATAAATCAATATCTCCACTTACTTCTATTGTGATACTTCCACCCATTGGGCTCATTTCGAGAGTTCGGAACTTTGAACGATAAATTTGACTGACCCAAGAGAAGCAATTAAGGTGGTATTTTTATCTTGGATTTTTTTTTTCTTTTCTTGTATCACGGTGATTGAAAGCGGAAAAGGAGCAAGAAGAATTCCATTATACCACTTGAACAATTCGGGTGAAGCACCGGAAGTGCTAAACAAAATGGGTTAAAGGGACAAACACAATAACATGCAACATTACTAAAATCAGCCATGTAGAGTTGTATTGATGTTGATATAGGTTTCCGGTAGCCCGAAATACATTGATGAGATAGCCTTATGTGAAATCTTGTGGTGTGACTTTGAGTCTCCATGAATCCATCATATTTCAAAGGTGTTTGATCTTATTATACATAATTTGCAAGAAGAAGCTAAAGTGGTGTGGGCTAAATTGTGGGATAAGGTTACAATAGGTAATTTTTGTATTAGAGCTATGCCAAATTTAAAATTGTATGTGGACGATAAAAGGTGTGATCGCTATGGCTTCTTAAGCATGAAGTCTGCCTTTGACCTATGTGGCTATGTGCTAGATTTCTATGTGTCTACAGATGCTTATGTTGGTTTGTTGCGCAGCCATGGTTTGCAAATCATTCTTTAGACCAGCAAAGCCTCTCCTGAAGGCATTTTTTTTTTATCACTTGTTATCTATGATTACCAGCTCTTTGTCATATAAGTGCCATTTTATGAACAGAATCATGTCTCCGGCTTGTCTTAATCATCTATTACATGAGTAAATTAGAGAATCGGATCCCAATAATTAAACGACTTATATCATTGTAAGCAAGGTTTGAAATCTTGGCCGATACCGGTACGTACCAGTTTTGCCCGGTTCAGGACCGGTACTGCCCCCGATCCCGATACCTGGCCCATACCGGTTCAAGCCAATACGGACCGGTACCGCCCAGTACAATTTTTTTTTTTTTTGGTTTTTTGCCTCAACCGGTACCGATCAGTATCAACCAATACAAACCGGTTCGAGACCGACAGATACCATGACCGATGCTATGGTTTTGAACCTTGATTGTAAGTCCTTTATTATTTGTAATTGGAAACACTACTACTCAGTGTTTTCCATCAAAGAACATTTGGGTCAATTTTTCAACTCCTAGATCCTAAGGGGAAACTGAATTCCCAAGTTGATATCCTACCAATGATTCAAAGTAAAGACTATTAAATTAAGCATAAGGATATGAAATTGAGCTGATGGTGTTTATTAGCATAATTTTAATGATAACAAATCAATATCTCCACTTACTTCTATTGAGATACTTCCAGGGTTCCACCCATTGGGCACGTTTCGAGAGTTTGGACGGTAAAAGATAATTTTTTTCCAAACCAAAAATGAACTGACATTCTTAAATGACAAAGAATATCATGATAAACTCTCATTAGGGCCATTGCCCACAATTCATCATATAAAAATCCAATGCACATCAAAGAGCATCGAAGCCCGAAACACATGACTCTAGATTGTCAAAAAGAACAAGTGCCAATGTGGAGAACAAGAAAAGGGAGTGAATTGCATCTCAATTGAAGCAGGTGTATGAATTTTTTTGTGAGTGTTGAGTGTGGGTGTCGGCCAGACGGCGACTATAGCCAGGGACCATTCTCTATGCTTAGCTGGTGAAACCCTAAGCTCCACAGTAGATCAAGAGTATGAATCATACCTTCCGGTACTTCCTCTCCTTCATCCCGTTCGCCGAAGACCTGAGAGAAATTCCACTCCAGCGGTGGCGGTGGCGAGCTCCCCACGGGGCGCCCGGCGTCCTGGGTTCCGCTCCCGTTCATGTTCCGAGCAGGATTCCGGCGAGATCAGCTCAGAGCTCACCGGGGCCGGCGCAGGCATCAACGATTTGGACGGCGATGGTGCCACTGGAAGGTGAGATCAGTGGCCGGGAGTCCGGGACCACTCGGTGTCTTGGTGCGGGGCGGGAGAGAACGACATGAGGGAGGGATGAAAGGGGAAAAATGAAAAGTCGATTCTCTTCACGCTCACGATTCCCTCACTAAAGCGCGTTTCTCAAGATTCAATCACTCTAGCTTACTCAGTAAAGCGCGTTTCTCAAGATTCAATCACTGTAGCTTATCTCCACCATGGCCTTGGAAATTAGAATTCTCAGAATTTTTTATTTTTTGAGGATGGAATCTCATATTGGCCTCCTTCATATTTGGCTTCCGGGACCACTCAACTCCCTATTTTACCCCCATCTCCCCTTAAACAATGAATGTGGGGACCACATGTTTCCTCAAGTACGAGAACTTTGAGTTTTTTTTTTTGCAAAGTACAATAACTCAGAGTTTTTTTTTTCGTAATTTTTTTCTAGGGAAAAAAAAACTCTAAGTTCTTGTAGTTGATAAAGATAAGATCTGCACCATAAGTTTAATAATACTACATATTCTTTTATCTATTTATTCACTGTTTTTAGGACTTTTGTTTTTGGTCATTTTTAGACTTTATAAATAATGAAGAATGTTTCCGTGATCATATTTGGGAGCTTTTTGAAAGATCATGGACTCTTTCAAATGTGATTTTGCTTATTATTAATAAAAACAACAAACATGTATCCGCAGAACGTCGATGATCAAGATTAAAACCTCAAACTAATGGCCAGATTATCAGGCACCCTCTTTAATGACATGACATATCATTTAAAGTTTCTTCCCTTTATGGCACCAATCATTAAATGATGTGGGCACCCGACACTAGACTTGTCAATGGATCAAATTTTGATTCGAATATGATTCATTAAGTCAGATATGGATAGGTTTTTTTTTAGGATTAGGGTTTCTAATCTAAGGTGGAGATCAAAGAAAAGAAGTGGAGAACGTATGAGTTGATGCCACGTTGGCGGATGACTAATAGGAAAACAAAAAAAAGGAGGAAAAGAGGGCCAGAGATAGGTTCTCAAGTGGAAACCAAGAGAAAGGGGGAGGGAGACACAGGTTTTCATGAGAAAGAGAGAGGAGGCGTCAGTTTCACGTGAAAGAGAAAGAGATGAGCACGGGTAGGCTGAATTGGGGTTAAAAGGAGAGGTGTTGGGTAGACCTATCAACGAATTAGATTCAGATCGGATTAGGCTATATCCAAATCCGATCCGTTAATTAAACGAGTTATTGGATTCAGATCATTATTGGATCATCGGATCAAAAAACCCAATCCATATTCGTTTCAGTAAGGATCAGATTCAAATCTAAATTCAGATTGTGGACAGGCGTACATCAAATGGTTGTGATGTCTTTGAGCATCGAATCCACAGAATAATAGCCGATTCCAAATTTGTGGCTCGGAAAGACTAGGATAAAAATCTGAGTTTCGATCGGGGGACCATGAGAATCTTTTTTATGTTAACCCTTAGGGACTTAGATCTAAAGCAATATAATCTAACAATTGTTAAAATATAATTTATTATGTTATAGTTTGTCGGATTAGGTTCTTAACGGATTAGATAGGTCTAAATCAATATCCGATTAGTTAAGTATAAATGGTTATCGGATTTGGACCATTATCGGATAAAAAAAATCTTCTCTTGGTGATTTTTTTGATTTTGAGAAGAGATATTCTCTTCGTGAGAGATCTTGGAGTTGACCATCGTTCTCTTGGAGTTGACTCGTGTCCTCCACGCTTTGAGACGTTACTTGTCGACAAACTAAAAGATCTGATGACCTCGTCTCGATGACTTTTTACCGTGAGTGAATCTCTTAGGAGATTTCCTCGATCTTACGGCAGTTTAATTTATCATTGTTCTCATTTTTTCCTAAAATTCAATACATTATATCGTGATTCATTCGCCTATTCCGTCTCCCCAAATCCCTCTGCTTGCCTCCATTGCATGCCCACAAGAATCCCCATGCTCGGCGTGGCTTAATCGAGACCCTGTTGGTTATCATTTGCTTTATTTTTTACATTTGTTTGTTGCTGAAATTTTAATTTATGTATTTTATTTTCTTGATGCGAATAAGTTCTCATTATTGACAAAAAATCATATTTGTCTTGCCACTTAGAGAAAGGATCGTAGATTGCCTCCGCCCTTGCCTACATCAGTACTCCTATACCACGAGAAATGATATTCATACCGATAGCTTTTACCGATTCGTTTACACGGGATGATGTGGCATCCAATCATATCATCCCTTCATTTATCACTCCAGGTTTAGTGTGATTCACTAGTCGACGCTAGGTGAAACGGACGGTTGTGATCGCAACACATCTTTCTGTGTGAATGATTTGATAAGGGCTTTGGGGTAAATAGTATTTTCCTTCAACCATTCAAATGGCTTTAGTTGGAAGAAACTCTGGAAACTTAAATTTCCTCCTCCTCGGCCAAAAGCTTTTGTTTGGATACTTTTACTTGGTCATCTTCCTACTAAAGATCTTCTTGTCATCGAGGTATGGCTATCAATGATACTTGTGGCCATTGTGCTGCTACAACTGCGGATGAAAACTATGCCATCTGTGATTGCCCTTTTGCAGCACTTGTCAAGTTTTGGACTCACTAAAGTTGGTAGTTTTGGACTCACTTATGTTTCTTTTTTCTTTTTTTTTGGTAATAGGATGAGCTTATTACAGCATAACCTGGAAATCCTCCCGAACTAGGGCGGAAACCTCATCGGGAATTATAGTCTCCCAGTAACCTTCACGACCCATCACTCGCGCCTCCATGGCCAGCCAGTGAGGCACCGTGTTGGCTGATCTAGGAACCCATCTGACCGTAACCTCGTGTAGTTGATCCTAATCCATCAGACAGTCTTGAATAATGGGACTAATGTCCAAAGAACACCCTTTACCCAACAATAAAGCGTCCCTTGCGCGTGTAGCATCTGTCAAAACCGTCACTTGCCTACATTTTCGATGTCTTAGCTCCCCAAAAGCTCCTCTCACGGCCCATAGTTCCGCCTGTAGGGAATTTTCCACCAGACATCTGAATGACGCTGCTGCACAGACCATACCCTCTCTAGTATCCAGCACCCATGCCCCGCTCGCAGCCTCTGTTTGCTTCGAAAACGAACCATCCGCCCAAATGATGAACTTTAGATCCAGTCCCCAGTCCTTAATCCTATTTCTCTCTATCGATTGCCATACAAATTTGTAGCATACCTCCGTGCATTTGCGGGCCGCGATCGGGATCGATACCTTGTCTTTCTTTTTTTCTTGGTACATAGAAGGGGGTCTGTAACATCCGCCCCAAACACACAAGATTTTGTCCGCTTTGCCCATGCCCGCACGAGAACTTCCCAGGAGGTCACCCATCCTAGTACTACTCTCGCCCAGGCACGCTTAACTACGGAGTTCTTACGATTTCCGTAGCGGCGCACGGTTTTAAAACGCGCCTTCTATGTTTGGAAGGGGAAATTATATAAGTAGCTCATGATCTCCTTCTCTCCAGGCGATGTGGGGCTAACTCATGGCCTTGTACACCTCACCTCACCTCACCTCATCCATCTTGGCATTCCCCGCCTCAGGAGTCTTGACTCTTGGCTATTGGCCTATTGGATCTTGGTCGTCACAATCCACCCCCCTTAGGGCTACACGTCCTCGTGTAGGGTTAGACCTCCCCATAGCGAGGAGAACCAGCTCTGATACCATTTTGTAACATCCGCCCTAAACACACAAGATATTGTCCGCTTTGCCCGTGCCCGCACGAGAACTTCCCAGGGAGGTCACCCATCCTAGTACTACTCTCGCCCGAGCACGCTTAACTACGGAGTTCTTACGAAATCCGTAGCGGCGCACGGCTTTAAAACGCGTCTTCTATGTTTGGGAGGGGAAATTATATAAGTAGCTCATGATCTCCTTCTCTCCAGGCGATGTGGGGCTAACTCATGGCCTTGTACACCTCACCTCACCTCATCCATCTTGGCATTCCCCGTCTCAGGAGTCTTGACTCTTGGCTATTGGCCTATTAGATCTTGGTCGTCACAGGGTCATGCCTTCATGATCTTCAGGTCCTCCCAGACAAGTGCAGTAATCCCACCAGGGAAATCCTCTTCTCAGTAGCCAGAGAAATCTTGAACTTGTGCCGCATTCGCCAGCCAATTTGCAATACTGTTTGATGTCCTAGGAATCCACTGAAGTGTGACAACTGATAACAATCCCCAATCCTTTAAGCATGCCATCACGAGTTAGCTAATATCTCCCTTGGTCCCCCCGACCCAATACCAACACATCACGTGCCTTCAGCGCATCTGTCAACAGCAACACAGCACTTAAACCCAGCTTAAGTAGACTTTTGAATGCGGCTTGCAGTGCCCACAATTCAGCATGCAAAGAGGACTCCACCAGACATCGCTTTGTGTCGGCTGCTCTCAGAGAGCCCTCCTTGTTCGCCAACACCCATGCCCCACTACCACAAAGATCCCTCTGATGGAAGGACCCATCCACCCACAATACATATTTGGCTCCCTATACGGACATACTGATAACTCAGTGCAATCCCTCGTCGTACCATATTGCGTAGCCTCCTCCTCCCCCTGCCCGTGCACTTTATTGCACCGCAACTTCCATAGCTACCACAAAACTACAGCTATAATTTCCCCTGATAAAGGCTCCCCATTTCGTTTCCCTGCTCGGGACCCCTTTTGTATCAGCTCAACTTGAAAAAAATTGAGGCCAGACTATCGCTGCACCTCATCCCAAAAACCCACGGCATAAGAACATTGCCAAAATAAATGAGCAATGTCTTCTTTTTCCTCTCCACACCATGGACACCCACCAAAACCCCAACCCAGCCTCCTGCGCAAGCATTCTGCCGTCGGCAGTGCCTCATGTGCCACTTTCCACAGGAAAATCTGAATCCTTGGAGGAATCCATAACTTCCAAAGTCGAGCACCTCCCCAGTTCCCCTGTTCCTCCAAACTAGATATATAAATCGCTTGTAAGGTCTGAGAGAAATTGCACATACCTGTAGCGTAAAGCTACAAGATTATGTTGTAATTGGCTTGTAACAAAGCTTTGTACATGCAGTCCCCAAGTGCATCTTGGCTTCGTAATCTCCTCTCACGAAATCAAATGCAACCTCCTCTCTCCCACTGGGTGTCCCCAAAAGAAACTCCGACAGAGGGAGTCCAGTTTGCATAGTAACCCCGTCGGGATCCCTCCGCCATCGAAAGGTGGACCGGCATGCTAGCTATAATCGACTGCAGCAACACAAGTCGTCCCGCCTGGGAAAAGCATCTTACCCTTCCACCCAGATAATTGGGACTCCACTCTATTAATTAAAAACTGAAAATGCTTGGACTCCACCCTCTTACCCCCAAATAGGAACGCCCAAATGCATCCAAGGCCCGACTACCTCTGACATTTGAAACACATTAACTATCCTCCGCCGTATTGTCACCGACACCCTCCGTGAGAACTACATGATAGACTTAAGCGGATTGAACTCAAACCCGTACTCTTAGCAACTCGAGGAAAACCCCATCTCAACCCCCATGCGTCCAACACTGTAGCCCGAGCAAAGAACAAAAAATCGTCAGCATATGCAAGGGTACTAACCAGCTGAGTATTCCTACTCATGATAAACCCCTCAACATCCCCCACCTCAATACTCCGTTGTATTTCCCAAAAAAATTACTTGCGAGACCAAAAGAAACAAATATGGTGAAATGGGGTCCCCCTGCCAAAGCCCGCATGAAGGCTGAAAAACAAGAGTGTCCTCCTCGTTCACCAATAGCCACATGGTAGAGGTCATGACACCTGCATTATTCATCTCCTCCAAACGGGTGCAAACCCCATCTATGGACATGAATGTCCTCCCCGTTCCCTAATGGTTCTTTTATTGCTGCAGAAGCAAGAGGACTTTGAGAAGGACTTAAGGTTATGTTAAATATGGACAGTCAAAAGATTTTTGTGGAATGTGATTCAACAATTTTGATTCATATGAAGAATTAAAGTGATCAAATGGGTTGTGGGTGCACTTGGTCTCACAAGGCCGAATGCACAGTGAAAGGGCCCAACACCGAGTGTAAAAGGAAGGAGGAGGGGAAAAAAGGAGGAGGAGGAGGATGGGATTGCAGCGGTAGCGAGGTGGTGGCTAACGGGCAGTGGCCTACATGGGTCCAACAAGTGGAAAAGGAGGAGGAGGATGAAGGAATGGGAGGTGACGGTAGGTTAGACATGACTATAGAGCTAGACAACAGGGAGGTCGATAGGAGGTGAGTCCACGAGTCCAACAGGTGCAACGATGGGGGGAGGAAGGGAGTGGGCTACCCCCTAGAATCAGATTTCCCTTAAAACAGGGACAACTTATGCAGTTGCCCGTAGAAATTGTATTGTCCATAGTAAAATGTGATAATGTGCTCGGTGCTTTTGTTTCACTGGAATCGTACGAGATTATAAGACATGGTCCGGGGTAGGTGTGGAGGGGGAATTACGGCTGCCGTACGATCTCCCTACAACAATCGATTAAGGGTCGAGATTTAGGAGTGGTGCACTGTGGAGTGCTAAGCTGCTAAGCAGATAATATTGAGTAGAGAGAGAGAGTTGACACAAGGAGTGATGACGAAGTTTGGCCAAAGCCTGCGTCTTCGTGCTGTAAGACACAACCTTTGAATCCACTAACTCTAAAAAAGTAGAGCCATTCTTGATAGGCCGAGGAGTGCTTATACAAATAAACAAATGAAGGAATAAGCTTGACAAGAGTTTGATCACTAGAAGACTCAGAGAGCTCTGAAAAATATAAAGTATAATTGAAAATAATGAAATTCGATCTGGATTATTTACATGATCTGCTATTTATAGAGTTTTGAAAATATCTGGGGTTTTGATAAATACTTGGGGGGGGGGGGGGGGGAGATTTACCAGACCCCAGACAGTGTCCGTGGGCCCCAGTCAGGGCTGGCGGGTCCCACTGTCATCTTTGTGAGCCTCATGCAGAGCTGGCGGGCCCCACTATCGTCTTCGTGGGTCCTAGGCAGGGCTGGCGGGCTCCACTATCAGGCGTTGGCTTGATTTTTCACCTACTGTTGGGAGCGTGGTTGAGTGAGATCTGGGGTTTATGGTAAGAATCATATTGGGCTCTCTGATACTCTATTTCCTTCGAGGATCTTCTTCCAATAGAGTTTTGGATGGACTGCCCAAAAGGTGTTACAATGGTTTGGGGGGATTTGGAGAGAGAGAGAGAGAGAGAGAGAGAGAGAGAGAGAGAGAGAGAGAGAGAGAGAGAGAGAGAGAGAGAGAGAGAGAGAGAGAGAGAGAGAGGACTTGGAGTCGCTTTTCCCTCCTATATTCCTCCGGTGTCACCTCGGCTCTGCTCGGGGCAAAATAAGAACTTGGAGGAATATGGTTTTCAATCATACCTTGGGGTTCTAAGGAGACAGAGAACCTTCCTCTCCTTCCTCCTTCGAAAATGGTGGAACTTCCTCTCCTCCTCTTCAAATATAGCAGCAACAGCTCTCCTTGCTCTTTTACCAATGGAAGCAACAAAGGGGTTGCAACTCTAAACTCATATTTGGGTTCGCTAAAAGGGTCCAAAAGACCAACCACAGAGTAATGTCCGATTGGACAGATTGTAGAAGCAATCATGATTGTACATCAGTTTGGTCAGATGTACAGAGGCCGTCGGATGCAATCTTACCTCCTCTTTCCCCAGGTTACGTGTTCACACCGTGCCTTCTCCCTTCCAATGGACTCCCTGACAAAGCTATGGAGGTTGACTTTCGACATTTTTCATGAGTTTGAATTGAATTCCCTTATCTTTTTCTAATTGAGAGGTGAAAGTCAACATAAAAATAAATTTCATTGAGAGTATGAAATGAAAATGTTGACATAAAAATATCTACAATCATTACTGAGATCTATAAGAATAAATTTTATTGAGAGTATGAACATAAGACTTAGGCTGGCAATGGGCCGGACCTGGACTGGACTCAACCAAGCTCGGGGCCAGACCAATTTTTTTTTCTTTGATTCAAGCACGGTCTATTTTGTATCGGGGCTTTAAAGACAAGGCTCAGGTCCAAACCCATATCAAACATTCGGGTCTGGATCGGGCTATGGACCGAAAGCCTTCAATGACCAACTTTCTTCAATGGACTTAGACATTTATCGATGTTGTTAGAATAGTTTTCTTATTTTATAAAAAAATAAAAAGAAGTCCATATCGTTATCTAAGTACATGTTTTTAGTTTATATACTACTTTGAAAGCTAGGAATAGCTCTACGAAATTATAAAATTTTTTCTAGCATATCGTTGTTATCTAATCGAATAGAAAAAGTCCATTTATCATTGTTATCTGATTGCAAAGAAAAAGTTTATTCTTAGATATATCGGGTAGACCCGACCCCAACTATGAAAGTGGGCTGGATTTGGGCCGGACATATAGAAATCCAAGTCCAGCATGGTTTGGTTCTGGGCCCAAACTATAAGCCTGAGCCCATAATGTTTGGGATATAGGTCTAAATCCGTTCGGAATGGGCCAAGCACAATCAGGCTTGGTCTGGATCCGGTTCCATTGCCAACCCTAATTAAGTGCCTGCCGAAGCTTAATGTTTCGGAGCTTGGAGGTCCAATTCAATTGGTTGCCACTTCTATCAACCATAATAATCGGGATGACGAACAACAGGAGATAATCCAACTAGAACCCGGAAGTAGTACACGAGCCGGATCATACATGACCACTCACCCTCAACGATTTTCACTGTAGCAAATGTTACTCTTTATACCAAAATGTTACTCTTTATAAAGAGTAATATTTCGTATTAAAGAGTAACATTTGCTATAATGATTACATTGTAGTTATTAATTTTTTAAAAAAATGAGATTTATCAAAAAAAATTACGACAGTTATTTTATTATAACAAATGTTACTCTTTATTACAAAATCGTTACGTATTAAAAATAACATTTGCTATAGTAAAATCACTATAGCAAAAATATATGAAAATTTTATATCAAGCTTTTCCGTAAAAAAAATTGCTACAGTAATTTCATTGTGGCAAATAGTACATTTAAAAAAATAAATAGTAACGTTTTGCTGCAGTGCATATGTATGTTCGAATTTTAATTAATTATAGTGTTTGTAATTTGAGCAAAATCTGATGGCTGGTATCGATGCGTTTTTAAAATAATGAGACGGTTAAACCTTGCTGGATGTGTTCCGTTGTTTGCGAAATGACCCGAACTTAAACGATCTATTATGTGTCCTTAGCGCTAAAGAGAGTCACATGTGGGGGGGCCGATCGCTAACTGTCCCGTCTCTATACCCATACTCTACCCAAACCTTGATATTTCCTCTATGAGCAGTCTTGATGTCAGCATGTCCCACCACGACCCACCGTCATGGCTCCTACAAGCGGGCCTATTTGAACACAAATGAGACCGACACATGCTGACTTGGCATGCATCCACTAACGATCCGAGCAATTTTTTTATAAAAATGCTATTTTAACATAACATAATGAGGACGTGGGGGCCATCGGCCGTGATGACGCAAACATTCCGATGGTTGCCAAAGAAGGGTGCAGCGTGAAGGTCGGAGAGCCTACGAGGCAACATAACACTGTGCAACAGATGTAGCACCCTTTGACATTGGGTTGCCGTACGTGGTTTGAAAGGGATCCATTCCAAAAAAATTTGGGTTTCCTTCCTTTGTAAATTGAAAAGAAAGAAAGAAAGAACAACATCAGATTTGATTGAGTTAAAAAAAAAAAAAGCAGATGAGGATTGATAGCATCTCAACATTTGAGTGTCCCATGGCTGAGAATCAAGTTTGGGTTGTCATCTAGTGGATGCTGTGTTCAGTAGATTAAGGCGATGAGAGCAACAAAACTGACGCCTTCGGTAGCATCAGACTTGGTTTTTCTGAAGTGTATAAGAAAATGTTTTGGATGGAGCGAGTCAATAATGACGAAGTCCTTCTGAAGATCCAGTTCTTGAATAGATCGGATTGACGAATAGGACACTCATAAGATTCATTTAAGGGGAGGTTTCAAATCTTTTTCATAAATCCGAAATTGTCCCTTCTCCCTTCTTCCCCTTTCTCGTCCTCTCTCGAGCAGCCGATGACAACAACGTCGACGAGCAGTGGGCAGCGGAACAAGTTGCAGTTGCTCGCCGCCGCTGCCTCGAGCAGTAGAGACAAGAGGCGGCGGCGGCGGGGTTGGATTGGTTCGGATTAGGTTTATGATTAGATCCAGAGTTAGACTTTAGGTTTTAGGATTTGGTCTAGGATTCACCCCATGGGCTGTAGATCTTAGGTTTTAGGGTTCAGATTAAGTTTAGGGTTATGTCTAGGGTTCACCCCATGGCCTGTAGATCTTAGGTTTTATGATTAGTTTTAGGTTTTAGGTTTAGAGAGAGTTGTATGCAAATCAAAATTTGATGCCAATTGAGGGTATTTTCGTCCTTTGTCCTTGGGCTTAAAGGGATCTTCTGTTTTGGAACGTTCACTTAGGGGTGGCAACAGGTCGTGTCGTGTCGGGTTCGTGTTGTGTTTGGTTTCGGGTCGTGTCCAAAACCCCTAAACCCGGGGCTGACCCGTTTAACTAATCGTGCTAGATCCTAAATCCGTACCCGACCCGTTTATAAATGGGTAGACACGATAAGACCCGTTTACCACACGGGTCTATTCAGTTGACCCGATCCGACCCAGTCCGACTCGACCCGACCTGACCCAATAGACCCGCTGGTACTACGTATTACTGTATCGGATTGCGGGTAGACTCAACCCGACCCGACCCGACACGATCCGTTAAATTTTAAAAGGGTCTTCCCGGGTCTACCGTGTCCGCACCCTAAACCCGGACCTGACCCGTTTATTAAACGGGTCTAACGTGTCGACCAGCTTATGACCCGAACCCGTTTAATCCTGACCCAGACCCGCTAACTTGGTGTCGGGTCTGCCGTGTAGGGTCCAAAATTGCCAGCCCTGCGTCCACTAAGTCCCCCATTACTTTATTACCTTGATTTTTATTTACTCTCTTGTGTGAGAGTTACTTCAATGGTTGTTCTGGTCGTTACTATATCCAGTTCATAGTAGAGCACCAATTGATCATTGACAATCAACGACCCCTGAGCTATAGCCTTCGACCAGAAATGGATATATGCAAAACCCTAAATATAATAATCATTTTTTTTTTCTGTTTTGAAGATGGTCAAGCCCTATTTTATTATAATTTATGTGATTTCTTGATGGTAAAACATTTTCTTACGTGATTTCTTTGGATTTGATTGTGATATAACCATAACCCATTGTAGACATACAAATTGTGTCTAATCCGGACCCGACTCGCATGCACCTATGCGGAAGCAAACCCGACATACACTCGGGCCCGGACCCGACTTGCATGCACCTATGTGGATGCAAACCTGACACGCACTCGGACCCGGACCCGACCTCGACTCGCATGCACCGACTCAAGGGGGGAAACCGGACCCGACCCGCGCCAAACAAGAGGCCGGGTGGGCCCATCCCCAAGTGGGGCCCACCCGGCCCCCTTCTTGAAACCCGAGCCCCCTACCCGCGGGTAGGGGGTAGCCGGCCATGCAAGGAAAATAAAAGAAAAGAAAAGAAAAGGAAAGGAAAGAAAAGAAAGGAAGAAAATGGAAGAAAAGAAGAAAAAGGAAAGAAAGACCGCCATGCGCGCGGGGAGGTTGCGTATGATGTCTACTTATGCGTGGATCTGCGCCAATCTCTCAATCCGACGGACAAGAAGAAGAGTCGGGTCGCCATCGACTTTATGTGCAAGATCCAAAATAAATCCAAAAAAATGATTGAGCCATAATTACCCCGCCAGAAAAGGAAAGCGAATAAAGGCTTATTCCCCTCATCAATGGATGAATAAATCCTGGGTAATTATGGGGGAGATATTAAAGGGATTCAAAATTAAACTTCTCATATCTCTCCCCTCCCCCCTTCGCCTATAAATAGAGGGGGAGGGGGAAGCCTCAAGAGGTCGAAGGGGTCAGAGGTCAGAAGCTAAAGACGAAGCGAGGAAGCTCTGCAGAAGAGGAGACGAGCTCTTCATCGACCCAAGGCTTCACGAGGCACGGGCGAGCCTATCCCTCCGGGACCGGTTTAGTCCATTGAAAGCCCTCATCAACGTGAAGACCCTTGCACAAGAAGATCAAGCCTTCGACTCCGTGCACAAAGAAGAAAGCTCGGAGAAGAAGAACCCTTCGACTTCGTAGATGCCAGAAGCAAAGGCCGGAGAAGAAGATTGGAGCGGCACCACCTCGTCGCCTCCAACAAGCCTTCGACTCCGATCAAGCCCAAAAGCCCGGAGAAGAAGACCGAAGCGTCATCACCCCGTCGTCTTTGACAAACATCCCCTCCATCCACGAAGAAAAAAGCTTGGAGAGAAAGACCCGAAGCGTCGCTACACCCGTCGTCTTTAAATCAAAGCCGACGCTACAACCGTCGCACGGAGATCGATGCTACCCCTGCCATCTTCAAAGAAACTTTTCGACTCCGATCACGCCAAAGAAGCCCGGAGAAAAAGAGAAGCAAAGCTGGCGCTACACTCGTCGTCTTCAAAGCAAAGCCTTTAACTCCGATCAAGCCAAAGTAGCCTGGAAAAGAAGAGAAGTCAAGCCGACGTCATAACCGTCAAGGAAGCCAGAAGACTGGAAGAAGTAGCCACCGCCGTTCAAGAAAAAGATCGAGTCGATGCCGCAGCAAAAGCCCACGCAAGAAGCCAAAGCAAAAGCCCCGGTAAAGCCCGCGCCAAAGCAACGCAAGTGCCAAAGCCAAGCAACTACGCCGGTCACGAGCAAAAGAACTGCACGTTTTAGCCGATACGACGCGAAGTCTAGAAGAACGAAAACATCGCAAGTCTCCCCCCGTCTACGTCTGAGCGCAAGCGCCAAAGCAAAGCAGAAGCCAGAGCCACGCCAAAGCCAAGCCAAAGCCGAAAGCCAAAGCCAAAGCTGACGCCAAAAGCATGATCGATGCCGTGAACCGACGATCAAGGACGCCAAGGTCTAGCAAGGATCGAGGAAGATACGAAGACCGAGGAGCGATGTCGAAAACCCCTAGCCGAGAAAGCGCGAAGCACAGAAGGGACAAAAGCAACGGCGGATACTCCTTAGCCTCTCAAAAACCCTCACCCTGTAAAGACCTCTGTCCAAGGCAACCCATTCAGAGCTCTCGCACAAATACCACATGGAGACGCGGGTCAAAGGGACCCTCCAGAGGATCTCTCCCACAATCTCCTGATCAAATATTCGTCGCACCCGGCTCACCACCCCCGAGTCCCCGGGTCCCGGCATCTGTAATCATGTGTTTGCAATAAAGACGACCCGGATCTTTTCCTGCGCATACACCCATCACCGGGGTTAAGGTTTTTAGATAAAACCCTAAGTTATCACTGGGGTAAAAGACTTTTGAGAGGAAACCCATCTGTGTTTTGATTATAGCAAAATCGTACTTTATAATATGTTTAGGGGACTTAGTGAACGGTCTAAAACAGGAGATCCATTTATGCATAAGGACAGATATCCCGTCTACTTGGTGGGTATCAAGTACGTAACGGGATATCCTGCCTACTTGGAAGGTTCCACGAGAGGGCACGATTTTCCACCTACTTGGCGAGTATTGGAAAAAAAAAAGATATCCCTCCTACTTTGTAGGTTCCTGAAAAATAATCGACAGGATGTCCCGTTTACTTAGCGGGTTCCTAAAAAATGGCAGGATATCCTGCTTACTTGGCGGGTTCCTGAAAAATGACAGGATATCCTGTCTACTTGGCGGGTTTCTGGAGAGAGCAGGATGTCTCGCCTACTTGGTGGGTATTACCGATTGCTTGGATTGATTTTTCAGAATCATAGAAAAATAGTGTCTGAAGTACCTCCGAAATCATACAGTCACTAAAAAACGTCCGCCTTTGGCGGGGGAAACGCCATCAGACTTCGTTCCCATGGGGGGGTGCCTCCCCGTATCCCTAGTAGGGTGCTACAATGTCTAGGGATTTATATATCAAATTTCTGACAACAAAGTCCTTCATCTCTGAGGTCTCTTTGGCAGCTTTGGAGATTTTAGTGATTAAGAGTCTCGACTCTCCCTTAACTTCACCTTTCTTGCTTGCAAGGGGATACGAGGGTGCCTTCATCCGTTTTCACTTTTCTAAGGGAACTTCCTCTTTCTTTGCTCTAAATTGCAAAAAAAAAGCTCTACTATCTTTCTAGAGTGTTGCCCCAGGGTATTGCATACATTTACAAGATATTGCCTCCTGACTTTACCTCTCACATTTTTAAATATCAAAGTGGGGTTTGTCCCAAGCTTGGGCCAATGCGGTTGGTTTCATAGGAGATCTATCCCGTCTTGGACTTTCAAGAGATCAAGGTGGGCTATACACCACACTTGAGTCGAGGTGGGTTACAACCATGGGAGCCTTCTTCCCATAGGAGTTATATCCCGTACTCGCGCTGTTAGAGATCAAGGTGGGCCATACACTACACTTGAGCCAAGGCGGGCTGGTCCCGTGGGAGCTTTATCCCGCACTTGGACTTTCAGAGACTAAGAGTTTGATCCCATGGAACCTTCCCACATATAAGTTTTATCTTGAAGTCGGACTTGTCAAGACTAAGGTGAGCAATACACCATGCTTAGGTTGCTTCAAGGTGGGCCATACACCATACTTGAGCCAAGACGGGTTGGTCATGTTGGAGCTCTATCCCGCACTTGGACTTTCATAGACTAAAGTGGGCAATACACCACGCTTAGGCCAAGATGGATTAAGCCTATGAGAGTTTGATCCCGAATGAACCTTTCCACATAAGACTTTTATCCCAAACTCAGACTTGTCCGAGACTAAGGTGGGCAATACATCACGCTTAGGTTGCTTCAAGCTGGTCCATACATCACACTTGAGCCAAGGCGACTTGGTCTTGTAGGAGCTTTATCCTGCATTTGAACTTTCAGAGACTAAGGTGGGCAATACACCACACTTCGACCAAGACGGGTTAAACTTATGAGAGTTTGATTTCGAAGGAACCTTCCCAACAAGGAGTTTTATCCCAAACTCGGACTTGTCAGAGACTAAGGTCGGCAATACACCACGCATAGGTTGTTTCCAGATGGGCCATACACCACACTTGAGCCAAGGCGGGTTGGTCATGTAGGAGCTTTATCCCGCACATGGACTTTCAGAGACTAACGTGGGCAATACACCATGCTTAGGCCAAGATGGGTTAAACCTATGAGAGTTTGATCCATAAGGAACCTTTCCATATAGGAGTTTTATCATAAAGTTAGACTTGTCAGAGACCAAGGTGGGCAATACACCACGCTTATGTTGCTTCATGGCTCTCTCGTTGGTGGTTAGGAATAGATACTCGTTCAGAATGTTTCTTCATTTGTTGGGAAATGAGAGAACAACTTTACTCCATGAGAGTTTGGAGAATTGCATGTGTGGTACGTTGGTTAGCCTGTACTAGATGGCCTCATTTATTCTTTCATTAGCCGTTGTTTGGAAGGTGGCTTGTTTCTTCTTCCTGAACTATATTGTTTGGATTTGTTGCCAAACGTTCATCTTGGAGGGCTCCTCCTCCATAGTTTACCTTGCTCCTTGGTATATCAATGAACTGTAGTAGTCATCCATCGTCAATTAGATATTTAACGTAGAGCAAAAGTGACCAACGTTCTTCAGTGTGGTGTCCGACTTATAGGTGAAACTCACACTTCTTGTGAGCATGCTTTGGTGTCATGGTGCTCCTTAAAGGACCCGGCTTTTGGAAGTATGGTTGAGATCGAAGTTGGTAAGCGGTCCCTGACAACAAATCCTGTTAAGTTGCAGGACAAAAATAGCCTGTGAACGAAGATGTCCTCCACACCATTTTGAACTTTCACCGAAATGCTATTGAATCTAACCGAACCTCCTACCTCCCGCCGCCACCTCTCCTAACCGAACATTCCGCCACCGGACCTAATCGAACCTCTCTAAACCTAAGATCTAGTGACCATGGGATGAACCCTAGACCTCGATCGAACCAGATCAAACCTTTTCTTCTCGTCTCCGTTGTTTGCCGTCGTGGGGGGCAGCGGCGGTGATCAACTGCAACTTGGGAGGAGGCCCGTTGGAGGTCGACGAGTACAATATTCACTGTCAGAGGACCTCGCAGCGATCTCCTCTGCCACCGTTGCTCGTGCCCGTCTCCACCACCGTTGCTTGTGCCCGCCATCGTCGGCTGCCACCCTGCTGCTTGTGGTCGAGAGAGATGGGAGAAGAATAGGTCAGAGGGTAGTTTGGGGTTGCTCAAAAAAATGGAGAACCTAACATTAAAGGGGATATCTTGCAGTACTATACCACCGCAATTTCTTATATGCAGGGATTAGTCACCAATTAACGAAAAAAAAAGGAAATGTGAGGCCCACGACCTTTCACTTAAATGCATGGGCCTCACACATCTACATGATTGCCAAATCACCGGGTGTAGTAGCAGGGATTGTTCATTCGAAGAAGGGCACTGCTATTTAAACATACAAAGGGACATACTCATGAACATAATACATAATGGGACAGCCTCAAATCCTCAATGTCCTCGTTTTATGTTCAAAAAGTATTCACTTTTTTTTTTTTTTTTTGGGGGGGGGGGGGGGGAAGTCTTTTTATTTTGGGTCGGGCACTGACAGATGCATACCAAGTCAGCTTATGTCTGCAAATTTTTTTTTTTTTTTTTGCTGGACCGACCAATCTGTTAGAGGACAGGGCGCTAGAGCAAAAGCTTAATGAGATTCGAAGATCGAAACATGGGGAGACAATCACCAGTTGCTATTTATTATTTCTATAATCCTGTGGTCATGACATTAATGGTCTGGATTTGCTCGCGCAAACAAGTCACAACGATCTCGAGAAAAAGTTCGCTCCATGGTTTCTATACCGGGAGTGGAACAAAAAAACCGCTCGAACATGGAGAAGAGGAATTAAGCACTACCAGATCAAGAGCCCGTTGGTAGATTGTGCCTGCTTTTGACGGGTTGAATTTGTGTCCAAATCATATTTCTCATAAGTTGGTGTAACCCGCTTGTAGGCTCCATGTTGATGAAGCATGGTGGGACACGTCGACATTTAGTCTACTCTTCTTTTTTTTTGGGTGAGAAATCCCAGCCTGTGGATGAGGGGTCGGGGGTCGGCCTTGATATACAAAACTATGCTTAGAGGCACCAAAACATGCACCTAAAACGAACCTGACCAAAACGGATTAATCCGAAAAGTTAAAGCTCAAAATAAAAAGAATAAAAGACCCTTACGTCTCAAAACTTTAAAGCTCTCGCAGGCAAAGTTGGGGGCCATCCAGGAAGTTCTTGCAGAACTCGGAAAGTGGTTGGATATCAGGATAATACTTCTGACTGATGCCACAATGTCGCAGGATGCTGTGGTTCTAGGAAAATGGTGTTCTAGTGCAATCTGCCCAAACATTATGGCTTGCTTGCGTCTTTGGGATATGTTGCCGGGGGTCCGGATGCAATGGGTTCCAAGAACGGCCAATAGTTCAGCCCACTGGTTGACTTATGATGCCCGGATCTCCGGGATTGAAGGATACTGGGTTAATGATATATCTCCTCCTATTTCGGCTCTTGTGTATGAGGATCTTAGGATCATGATGTCGTGATCCCCGTTAGATGTAACAAAAAAAAAAAAAACTTCAAAGCTCTGGACCTTCTCAACTCGCAAATCTGAGCTAGAAAGGGTTTTGTGCTCTCCCGTTTGATCGAGAAGTCGATAGACAAAACTATTTCACATCAAATCCACTCGCAGAGAAAATATAATATAAATAGAGGGCACTTAATTATTTTTTTTGGATGTATGAAAAATCCTCAAAATTACATTACTTTGCAGTATTTCGAGGAGAGCACATCCCATCGATTGGATATTTCCATCCGAAGAATAGAAAAGAGCGGAGAGAGAAACAGGCCGAAAAAAAAACATCAAATCCGGCAGCCCACCAACCCCACCGGATAAGATCGAGCTAATTCGGCTGCCTCACCCCCGAAAAAACCACCTAATACGGCGGCTGTGTATGGCCGCCGTAACAGGTACAGTAAATGGCTACTCCAACAGTAGAGAGAGAGAAGCAACGGGAGCTGTAATTCCCTTCCTCTCCACAAACCCCCTCATCCTCCTCAACGCAACCTCCAACGTCTGCTGGCTCATGTTAGCAAAGCAAACCCGGAACCAACCAGCCTCCGAGCAGTGGCACGAAGACCCCGGTGATATGTTGAGCCTCACCTCATGCAGGATCAGCTCCCACAGCCGCAGCTCTCCCTCCCTTGTGGGCCCCTCCAGCATGGGCCCCAGATTCACCCAGCAGAACAGCCCCGCATTCCCCTCCAGGCACTCGATCCCAGCGGCCCTCAGCCCTTGGATGATGCACCCGTGCCTCCTCCTCAGCCGCTCCCTGTTGGTCCTTATGTATCTCTTTGTGAACTCCACGTCGGCCAGCATTGAGGCCAGCATCTTCTGGGTTTGGGAGGACACAAGGCTGAAGCTCGACATCCTCCTTGCAGTGGTCACCACCCTATCATTGTACGAATATATGGCCCCCACCCTGAAGCCAGGCAGCCCAAGATCCTTGGACAGGCTGTAGACGATGTGGACCCTCTCCGAGTCCTTGTAGCCTCGAGCTTCCACCACTTCGGCCACGCTCAAGAACTCGGCCGACGAGAAGACCGAGCCCGAGTAGATCTCGTCCGATATCAGGTGGATGTTTTTACGCGCGGTGAAGTCCAGTACCTCTTCGAGGACGGACCGAGCAATCACCGTGCCCAACGGGTTCGACGGGTTCGTCAGTAGAAGTCCCTTGACTTTGATATGCGCGGCTTCTGCGCCGGCGTACGCATCTTCTAATGATTGGAGGGTGATTTGGAATCGATTGGAGCTGTTGCAGTGGACGGGGATGATGTTGACACCAGTTCTCCATCGTAGATCTCGATCAAATCTGTCGAAAAACCGACAACATCAGCTTTAGAAGATGTTGGTTTAGAAGCGTGCACTCAAGAATGGTGTTAGAAGATTGGGATGTAGTCCCTCGACGGTTCGAAGGTCTCCCGGAATAGGGACGCCCCCCCATGGGGAATATAGTTTACATGGTATAGTAAAATCGATGTAAGTGAAAGGAGCACGTAGGTGTATATTATCGAACCTCGTTAAATCTATGTGTCTCTTTTCTAGCTGTGTGATTGCTTTCTTACCCTGGGTAAATAGGGAGTTGGGACTAGCAATGCATCGCCAGGGTCTGCTAAGATGAAGGTTAAGAGCTCGTTTGCTGCGGTTGCGCCCGCTGTGAGAACGATTCGGTCGGAGTCGAATTTCAACCCTTTCTCCTCGAATTTGCTCCATGAAACATGCCATTGCCTGTGGATATATATGAAGACTTATATGTTAGACAAGAGAGAGAGAGAGAGAGAGAGAGAAGAGAGAGAGAGAGAGAGAGGAGGAGAGAGAGAGAGAGAGAGAGATGAGAGAGAGAGAGAGAGAGAGAGAGAGAGAGAGAGAGAGAGAGAGAGAGAGAGAGAGTAGAGAGAGAGAGAGAGATGATTGGTTGAGCTGTGAGCTATGGTGGGGAGAAAATTAGCTGCACTTATTTTCATCCTCCTAGAAGTTATGGAATTTGATAAAATTTGGTGAGGGTGTTGTTTAGGACAAGATGATCATTCCTCACCAATTTTCATCAAATTCCAAAACTTTCTAGGGGTCCTCAAATGGTAGAAGCTTTATCTATCGTCCACAATCACCGTTAATTTTACTTCTACCATTTGATGACCCTAGAAGTTTTGGAATTTGATAAAAATATATTGGTGAGGATGATCATCTTACCTTAGACAACACCTTTCCCAAATTTTATCAAATTCCAAAACTTTTAGGGAGAAGGGGAAGTGAGGGGTAGCTCACTTTTTCCGTCCGCAGCTTTACAGCTCAATGTAATATTTTCTCCTCTCTCTCTCTCTATATATTATATAGAGAGAGAGAGAGTGAGGAGAGAGAGAGAGATATTTATGAAGCCTTATAAACCACTTTGCACTGCTGTTCTACCCACAAAAGACAATGGCAGGGTGCAGAAGTTTTCAATCATTTGACATTATACAAAGGTCAATTTCATGGAGCGTACAAAGGTCAATTGGAGAGAGAGAGAGAGAGAGAGAGAGAAGAGAGATGAGAGAGGAGAGAGTGAGAGAGAGAGAGAGAGAGAGAGAGAGAGAAGAGAGAAGAGAGAGAGAGAGAGAGAGAGCGAGAGAGAGAGGAGGAGAGAGAGAGAGGACCCTTTCTGAAAGTTTTGAGGCCATGGTAGTCTTGAAACAAGGCGTTTTCCCCTCCCCTAAAGCTAGAGACTCCACTCCCCCCAGTTGGATGGCTTCTGGATGGGTTCTTTCAGATACTCCTCCAGGTAGGTCAAATGAAACCCTATGCAAACAAAAAGGGCTATAAGATCAGAGAGCAGTGACGATCGAGAACCACAGCTATACACAAAATCCCTTGTATATGTTTCATTCATCTTTTTCTCCCCTTAGTTGCATGAGGAACTTACTTGGTTCTCTGCCAATCCCATCTGAATGACTCCCTGAGGGGTTTGCTCACAGCATCATAAGGATCTTCATCATAAGCCCTCCAACCAGCAAAGTATGGGGAGTCTCTCTCCATGTGTTTTTAGAGGTTGCAACCTTTGACAGTGGAAGCACAAAGGCCCAACTCCCCTGGCCATGGCTCACTCCTCCCTGGTCTCCTCTCTTCTTCTCTCTCTAGAAGTGGTTAGGGAGGGAGAGGGACAAGCTGCAGGCAAGGGACATATGCAATGGAGTGCCTCTCTCTCTTCAAAGTACCCATATTTATAAATGTTGGTTCCGGGGGTGAGGCCCACTCTCGGGTCATACCTTTTGCATGAAAATGATATAAATCTCAAGGAGGATAATGAATTTTTTTTATTGGGTAGGAAGAAGGGAGGATAATGATTGGCTCTTAGGCTTTGCAAAGTTCAAACTACCCCTTTTGAAAAATGAGCATCTCATCTCTTTCTCTTGGGACAGCTGTAGTCCTCTTCTTTAAAAAGGGCTAACATCTAAGTTGGTGGTTGATGGGGATGGGTATGCATTTTCTTGCCTGTTCTGTATTCTGCTAAACCACTTGTAAGGCATAGAGCTATACCTTCTTCTCTATGATGGGTGTAGTGTTTTCAGTAACAACTGTGAACTTGATCAGTTAAAAGGGTTATGACATGCTTTAATTCCCCAACTTGGGGATAAGTGAAGTAATTGATGTGTAAGGTTTTCCAGGTGGGATCTATGTTTCTCAACCAAGAAAAGGAGAAATTATATATGTAAAGTGTGTTTTTTAATCTATTGAGATTTCTTAATGGAAGTAACAGTTAGAAGCATCTCCAATCCTATCTGAAAGGCCGCTCTCAGTTGGTCTTAGGAGCTCCCCAATCCTTAACCCCCCACTTCATCCGGCTCCCAAAATGTGACGCTGGCACCGAGCTCTCAACGCTTTGCCGCTGTTCGGATCAGACTAGGGAGCTCCCAGCAAGTGGTCCTACTTGATTTTTTATTGTTCTGCGCACATATATTGGTACATTAGCCCTAGCTCCTTGTTAATTATTTACAATGCATTATTTTTTAATATTTTTTATCTAATGTTTTAACGGTGGATGGGAGTTGGGTTGCAAATTTGGGGATTCGGATTAGTTTATGTTAATTTTAGGTGGGTTAAGTTTAAAAAGTGTTGGAGCTAGCTTGTTGGGAGAGGGTTGGAGGACCACCCATCTTCCCCCACCCCATCCCATGCTATGCGGGCGCCTGTAGGAAAGCTCCTAGCCTTAAGCGTGTGTTGGAGATGATTGAAGGACATACAATGGTAATTTCTGGTTTGTATGAGCTTAAACTGCTTAACCAATTAACAAGATATGTCTCCCTACCCACCAACTGGCTATTTAAACTTCTTGGCAATGTCTTTCTCCTTACCAAGTCACCTTTTGGTCAGGTTTTAATGCCAATCTAAGAGGGTTGACAACAAGTTGACAGTTAATCAAAAGATTCTTGACAATCTTCCTAAATATCCAAGCACTTATAAAGGATCTGCTAATGATCTTTTATGATTGCAAAACAGATTTAAGGTTGATAGAATCTAAGCTCATTACAGTTCGAGAAGTTCCATATATATAAACAACATATCGACTCACCTTTTAAGGATCTATGTTGGAGTGTGTTTTTTTTTTTTTTGAGAAACCCTCTTGGTTCCCCGGCTTGGCATAGACCCCTATCGGTTTATTCGATAAAAAAATAAAGTTAACTAGAAAAACAAATAAAAGGCTATAAATCAATTAAAATTTATAAAAGAATCTTTCCATCCCTTAAGGCAGATTGGAGGATTGTAGTCTCACCTGTGGACAAAATACAGCTAGTAATATCTGCAATGGAGATCTTCTGATTGAAAAATCTATTGAATACGCACAACCAAATATTCCAGTTGATTGCAATAGAAGCTTAGATAACCTTGTCTTGCATGGCATTCCAGGTTCATATGTTTGATGCATATGATTCT